>OU015747.1:52509-82177 GCA_907169655.1 Acomys percivali | reverse complement strand
ATAGATAGATAGATAGATAGATAGATAGATAGATAGATAGATAGATAATCACTGGCTTGGCAAGATTGAGCTTATAGGTTACCTTGAGAAGAGATCAGTGGAGAGTTAAGACAGAAAGTCCTAAAATTTGTTGAGGTGAGACTGATGTACTGAAATTGAATGTGAAGAAGTGTGTGAGAACCCAGAGGGCAGGATCCAGATCACAAGGAGGCTGAGTTCTGCATCGTCACAGGAGGGTAGCAGACAGAGTATGGATAGGAGTAAAGACAAGGTTAGACACAGAGGTGGAAAAAGGGATGCCCTACTCCATTGTGTCCCCTCTTTCTTCAATAAGCATGAGGTAAGTTTATTGACTGTGGATTCTCATGGGGGGGAATTTTGAGGCCAGGACAGGAAGGAGGTGGTGTAAGTAGCTCCAGAACTACTTTCCATATTAAACCTGCAAGTTCTTCTCAGATGGTGACCCAGTGTGACTTTTATCCTTCAGCCAAGAGGCTTGAGTCCTATCAGGAAGCTGTTTCTGAAGAGGAAGAATGCACAGATACCCTCAGTGGCTCCCTCAGCAACATGGCGAAACCCAGAGCCCATGGCTGCAAGACAGTTCACAGTGGGCCTTTAGGAAAGCTCTCAACTCGTCTCTCTGGGAGCACCCCTGCCATAGGACATGAAGAAGGACCCGGGGAAGTGCCTCATTCCAGACAGGCTGCATTCAGTAGCCCCATCGTAAGTGTGAAGACATCCCCACACCCTGGACAGAGCAAGCCCCTGTTACAATAGCCCAAACCACCCTGATTTTTTCTGTCCACAAAACAGGTGACATTGTTACAGTTCAGCATGATGGTGACACATACATTTTAAAAAATAATACAAATTTGATATTTGTTGCATAAATCAGTATTGAGAAGTAGAATACCATTTCTGAAAAATATAATATTTTCTGTTCAAAGCTAAAAAAGGCTATCTTGACATAAGGCTGACTCTAAGAACCACCAAGACTTAGCTAGAACTAACCTGGAGACCGGAATGTTGTCTAATTAATAGTCTTTTGCTATCTTTTTGTCACTCTGTAATCTTCCTGCACTCCACCCACACTGGCCCCTCCTTCCTCATCTTGAACTCCACAAAAGCCACTTTCCAGCATTTTCATTCCAGAGCTCAACAAGGGGTTTGTGTCCCAGCGGCAGCTCTTAGGAATTGATTAGTACTAGTTATTCTCATTAACAAACCCATTTTACTGCAGAAGAAATAGAAGATCATGTAGAACATGGGATACTGAAAAGATGATTGTGTAAGAGAATTAGAAATCAACACTTTAAAAAAAAAAAGAAAGAAAGAAATCAACACTTTTACTGAATTTAAAATTACCTCTTTAAAATGTTCTCTGCCTTATTAGCCTTTCATATTTCATTCATTTTTCCTCCGTTTTTCAAGATAGATTTCTTTGTGTAATAGAGCCCTAGCTGTCCTGGACTCTTGTTGTTGACCAGGCTGGCCTCAAACTCACAGAGATCCACCTGTCTCTGCCTCTTGAGTGCTGGGATTAAAAGTGTGCACCACTACGCCTGGCTCATTAACATCTATATTTAGCTAAGATGGAGATTTCCATCAAGATGTCAGTAACAGCTCAGGCAGACAGAAAGAGAGCAGCTGTGGGGACCTCTTGGGTTGCTACATTGTGGTCATTGCCCGATTTTCATGATACACTAAATAAGTAGACCCCGGGCATCTCACTTGACTTGAGAAGGCCATCAGGGCATCTCTAGGCTCTTTGCAAACTTGCCATGAAGTGTGCACCTGCAGCAATGGTGTGGCCAATGCCAATTCGGTTCTGTAGCACTAAGGATGTAACACCCTGGTACTACCTCTTTATATGGCAGACTGCTCTGCAACACCTAGGCTTCATTTTTAACTCTGCAGATTTTGAAAGGCAGTTAGCAAATAGTATGCATACTCCTTTTTTTCCCTATAGTCATTTTAAGCTTATGCCAGAAAAGAAATATGTATGTATGTATATACTCTTTAACCTACGATACTGTCTTTATGTAGTCACCCACTCAACTTGTACATTTTCTGCACATTTGAAAGGAAACATGTGCTAACTCACATCAGGTTGTTGGTAGCTGAGTGCTGGCATCAAGGTGGGGGCAGCCTTGCAGCCTCCCATCCCTACCAGCTTCCTGAACAGACTTCACTCTGCTTAGGGGAAAAAATAGGTACTCCTGGAAGCCTTTGTGTCTCCCTTTTCTGAGATCTGGCCTCCTCTCTGTCCTATCTGATGAAACATTAAGGGTAGCCACTGCTGCTGTACCAATTCTTTCTCATCAACCTCCATGTTTTCTGTGTGCTCTCCCATTGTCCCTTTGTCTGCAGAACTTTAGCCTTATGTTTGTACCTGACATTGTGCCATTAGCACCTTGAGAGCGTTGACTTGTTAAACCTTTGAATCCAAACACATAGCACAGTGCCTGCCACATTCGTTCTCAAAACAGTATTTTGGGAGGTTTTAGAATGAATCTGATCACCAGACCCGGTCTTCCCATCAGTTGGTTGTTCCCACTTGCCCTGCACTCCACTGTCACCTCCTCCTCTTTGGAAGTTCTGGGGTTGTTCTTGTTTGGAGTCTTGCACACCCACACTCCTATATATAGGATAACGTGGTTGTGTTCTCCCACGAAATACGACACTAACTCTTGAGTCTTAAATCTTACAAGCTGAGCTTAATATTTTGAGAAATGTGTATAATCTGTAACCTGAAAAGCCACTGTAAAGTTTATTCTGCATTTGTTTCTAAAAGCCCATTCATGAAGCCTTGGTTAAGAGTGCCAAGTACCTAGATTTTTGGTACTAGAAAAATAGTACCCATAGGAGGGAGTAGGCAGACAAATCCTCACAGGACACACAAAAGCACAGAACTGCTGGATCAAGGAGTTCATATAGAGGAAAAGTTATCACTGTGTGGCCTTTGTATTTTTCCTTCAGATGTGTGGTATTTAGGAATCAGAGGAGACCAAGAGAAGGCTTTTTGTCCCACAGAAACCAAAGTAAAGTGAGTAGAGTGACAAGCCCTGGAACTGCAGTGGTAGCAGGGAATGAAATAAAAGCTTAGTAGAGGAGGGCAGGGGGAGTGAGGAACGCTCCTGCAACTGCTCGGCTCTGTCGCCTCGGGAGAGTATCTTTTTCCATTATTCTTAAAAATATTTTATTAATTTATTCATATTACATCTCAATTGTTAGCCCATACCTTGTATCCTCCCATTCTTCCCCCTCCCGCTTTCCCCCTACTCGCCTCCCCTATGACTGTGACTGAGGGGGACCTCCTCCCCCTGTATATGCTCATAGGGTATTGAGTCTCTTCTTGGTAGCCTGCTATCCTTCCTCTGAGTGCCACCAGGCCTCCCCATCGGGGGACATGGTCAAAAATGGGGCACCAGAGTTCGTGTGAAAGTCAGTCCCCACTGTCCACTACCTGTGGAGAATGTCCTGTCCATTGGCTAGATCTGTGTAGGGGTTTGAAGTTTACTGCCCATATTGTCCTTGGCTGGTGCCATAGTTTGAGCAGGACCCCTGGGCCCAGATCTGTCCGTCATAATATTCTTCTAGAGGTTTCTAGAACTCTCTGGATCCTTCTATTTCCTCATTCTCCCATGCTTCTCTCACCTAAAGTCCCAATAGGATGTCCTCCCCTCTGACCCACTTTCCCAGTAAGTGAAGACTTTCATGGGACATGCCCCTTGGGCTAGTGTCTAGATATAAGGGAGTATATACCATTTGACTCTTTCTGCTTCTGGGTGAACTCACTCATTATGATCATTTTTAGTTCAATCCATTTGTCCACAAATTTCGGGATCATCACAACACAAGAAACTGTCTCAAAGGGCCATAGCATTAGGAAGGTTGAAAACCTCCTCATGCTGTGCTGTGTATTCTGTGATCTAATTATGGGTGGAAATGTTCTCTGAATCTTGACCAAATGCCTGGTTGAGACCCAGTCAGAGCATGTGTTTATTTTCCGAGGGCACTGACTAGCTTGTTGGTTCTCTACCCTTCCTGTACAGACAATAAGGCCAACAAGAGTTTGACACTAGTGTACAATAAGCTCAGGCTACTTATCAGCCAAGATCAGGAGAATGAGGTCCTTGTCTTAAAGGGACCTGTAGATTATGAGGAGGGTTTCATGGAAGATGGTAGCAATTGTCTGGCACATCAAGGGGATGAATGTTGACCTTATATAACAAGTCGAAGACGGTTCTGGTCTCAGAAAATCATTCTGGATAGAGTCATTCAGATAAAAGGCTGCACATGACAATGTTGCACCATCTCCTCAACTCAAGAACTATCTTAGTCCTGAGGGATATAGTTATTTTGTCAAAAATCAGCAGATTACTCTGCTTCTGGATCTTCATTTTGATGTGGATGCCTCCTTACGCCTTCCTGTAAGCTCTCCTTTTATTTATATTCTTTTATGGTGATTTCAGTGTCTTCTGCAGTGCCAAGTATGTGATAGACCCAGCTTCAGTTCTTATCTGCAGAGTTTTGCTGACCGGGAGTTTCTCTTTCATGGCTGTGAATGCATGTGCAAGACTTTTACTAGCTTTAGTAGTATTGCTTTTGTTGTCATGATCACAGAACAGTATTTCAGCCTTGTAGTCATCCACTTGCTGAATCTAGATAGAGTTTTAAGAATACGTTGTGACAGCTTTTAAACCCGCTGTGACCCTGGTAATCTGAAAGGTGAGTGTGTCACTTGAAAGGAAGGAAAGAAGCAAGGCAGGCAGGCAAAGGAGCTGTCCGTAGGCTGTCCGCAGAGTGGAGCTCAGACATGAGCCTTGGGCGAGTAATTGCCAGCATTGCTCGACTCTCATTAAACCTGTGATCACTCTTACAAAGGCCAGAGCAGGAACACCAGCCACATTGCCTCAGTTCTTCCCTTGCTTTTTAAGTAGAATTCCTAACAAGAGCAACTTAGAATCTGAGATGATTCAGGCCACCATGACAAGGAGGGTACAGCGTAGGAAGCGTGAGGCAGTGGATCACATTGCACCCAGTCAGGATGCAGAACTGATTGATGGTCCTTCTTTATTCTGTCTAGGAACGGGTCTCCGGGGATGGTGCCACCCACATTTGTAGCTGATCTTTCCTCTTTAGTTACACTTCTCCAGAAACACCCTCAGAGACACACCCACAGATTTGTTTTCCTTAGGTAATTCCAAATCCAGTCAGGGTGAAATGAAATTTAGCCATGACATGGTCGTGTGAATACAAGGCCACATGTCCCTATGGCACTTTGTCTGGGCAGTCACCTCTCCTGGCTTCCCTGCTGTCAGTTAGTGGGCTTTGCTTGTCAGCATCCTCCAAGACTCCCTATAGCACAGTGGTGCTTCCATAGGACCAAGATCCTAAGCAGCACTCTCTAGAGTAAAGTGAATAGTCCAGTGTGAAAATCAGATTTCTACAACGACACATTTGTTAACACTAGTACTCTAAGATGCATCTGAGATGCACTGTGCCAGAGGAAATGGGGCTCCCACACCCCACTCTAGTGACAGAACGTCTTAGAGGAAATCCTTACCAGGAATCCTTAGGAGGAGGGCACAGATGCCAAATATATTTTGTGATTAGAAAACTATTGTACATACCCTGGCTGTGAAATGTCAGTTTCCTAGTCTGTTTATAATATTTTTTCTTAAAGAAAGTTATTTTTTTATTAATGGACTGAGCAAAAAAATGTTTTGTTCAATACTCTGATATAAACTAAATCTCACTTTTGAAATAATTGGTGTTCATCAGTTGTTGAGTAAAATACAGGCCACGGTAGAATTCTAAACTCAATGAAATACATGCCTAGTATTATGTATTTCAAAATGAGAAATACTCTTTCAGTTAGATTTTTCACAGAAGGTGGTGTTTCTATCTTCTATTTAATTGAATAGTCAAAATATTCTCCATTAATAACATAATATGCATTTAAATTTATTTATATGTATTTCATTTTATTATTTCCTAAGATATAATATGCATTTAACTTTTTAAAGTTAAATTTACTGGGCTGGTGGGATGGCTCAGTGGGTTAAGGCACTTACTGCCAGGCCTGACAGCCTAAATTCTACCTCTGCAACCCACACAGTAGAAGGAGAAAACCAACTTCCTTAACTTGGTTTCTGATCTTTATATGTGCCATAATACATTCATGAGTATGCTTACACATTCACACACATGCAGATAAATAAATAAATGTAGAAAAATTAGAATTTAGCTTACCATCTCATGCTTCACTTACATGCCTATTGCAGAAGTTACTTAGTTAGTGGCAACACACTGTCGTATTGTCTCTTCAGGAAACAGATGTGGTACCAGATACCAGACTTCTGGACAAATTTAGCCAGATTACCCCTCAGCTCTTCACCCCACCGGACGGTACTGCACAGAACCCACCACTGGAGACTTTGTACATCATGGACTTCTTTATCGCACTGGCAATTTGCAACACAGTGGTGGTTTCTGCTCCAAACCAACCTCGGCAAAAGGTAAAATGCAATTTGAACAAGGATATTCTCAGGAGGGGACACTATGGAGTTTACACCATCTGTATTGGCTTTGTTATGTGATCATATTAAATAGGAATAGCAGCAAAAATCACGTCTCATACCATTTACACAGGCCATGTTCTTGGCTCTGCATGTACCATGCTCTAGGAGATTTACCAGGGCCAGGTTTAGTCCTTTCAGAGCCCCTGGAGATAGACAGAGAGAGAGCTATGGGCACCCTTGCTCTGCTCTTCATTGTAAAGATGCCTTGGAAGGATTTCACCAGGGTTGCAAAACCTGCGTGTCCAGTGGGGGTGAGGGTGGAAGTTGAGCTTAGGAAGTAGGATCCGAGCTTGCTCCGTGACTTGCCTAGGGGAGTAGTGCAGATGACAACACCCACTTTGCTGTCATTGCCTTACCAAATTGAAGTTGTCTGTGAGGCTTCTGAGACCACGACATCATATGCACCACACTAAAAAAAGTCAGAAGCATTAAAGATCGTGGCTCTGACAAACTTTTTCCATGTACCCGCGGGATATCTTCTAACACAGTCTGTCTGTAATACAATGAGTATGATGTGCCAGAATTCAGTGGTTCTTCAGTCTAGTTGTACCTTAGAGCTCATGGAAAATTCATTTCCAGTTAAGAAAGAAAGCGCTGTAGAGCCTGGTGATCTATCATGCTATGCTAGGCTCCTGGCATATCTTGCCTTTCCCACACACCCACTTAAAATTCAATTTATAGCAAAACCCAATTAAAATTTCATTTTCCAACAGATCATTTTCTCTTGGCAATGTCAGAGGTGGGAACTTTAACATAAAAGTAATTCGTTTCCCATTAAGCCACACCTGATCAGATACCATATTTTACAAGGTGTTGCCTAAGAAGATACTCTAGAAAAAGTGATTATGCAATTAGAGAATAAATGCCAGGATTTAAAAAAAAATTGTACTACACAATAGTTTATACTTGTTCTAAAAGCTGGTAATTTTTGGTGTTTTCTCTGTACAAAGTATTCCTGATTTATTCCTAGAGGATATAATGCTTTAGTGCTTAGAATAAAATCTTTGTAGGTGTTAACATACAAGTCTGTCTTTCAGGGGCCTAGCAACCTCTGACAGCATCACCCTCCAGGCATGTGCTGTGTAAAAAAGACCACCCCCAGCTTCTTAAAATCTCTTGGTTTTACTCCCCCCCCCCCCCCCCGTCTCTTTCTTTCTGTCATAGGCACCCTCCTCTCCCCCTGCTTCTCACAATAAACCTACTTCATACCAGATATGTCGCATGGCATATTAATTCTTATTTTAACAATAGGCATAAAGAGCCCCTGCATCTCCCAGATTCTTAGGGAAATGGGAGAAAGAGGGAATGCTGCAAGATGCAGAGACTTCACCATGATAAGGTGCACGCTTTGCTTTGTGTCTGAGTCGCTGGTAACGACAAACATTGACCAGCAAGAGCCCTTCGATGGTCAAAAAATCAGTTTATGAAGAGAATGTTTAAATTCTCCACATACTTCTACATGAATGTTAGAATCTATTGGGTGATATTTCATGATAGGCATGAAATTGTAAGCTTAATCACTGATATTAAAAGTATAAAAGATACAAATAAGAACAAATGGCACACTAGTAAAGAGTTAAAATCATGTGATGATGGGGATAAGTTCCTCTTAACTGACTGTCATGTACTGGCCTCTTGTTATAACTGTCAAGATAACAACCTTTTATAGATTCTGAAAAGAGAAAAGAAAACTGTATTCTGTTAGCCTTTTGGTTAATTTCCCCCAGCGGTCTTGGTGATGTGTGAGCTTAATTATTTGTTCTTCTAGTTTTCTCTTACGTTTTCTGAACTTTTTCTGTAATGCTCCACACATTCTGAACTTTTCTAATAATATATCCATGCTCTATAAACTCCATTTTAAAATATATATCAAGAAGACATTTCTGCTTTGATACTGAATCTTTAATTAATTTGAATCTTTATTTTAATGGTGAATAATTGTTTCATAATTGAGTCTTTGAGACAGGGTTTCATTATGTAACCCAGCCAGGCTTTGAATTGGGGTCCTCCTGCCTCTGCCTTTCAAGAACAAAGAGCAATTCACTTATAATTGTTATTGTTAATCTGTGCCAATAAAGGTAATATTTTATACATATAGACTTCTTTCTCACTTTCTTCCTAAATAGTTAAAGAAATGTATAATGTCATCACATGTTACATCCTTTCCCCTGGTACCTTTTACTTATCTTCTTATTTGCTATGGGATTTCTAGGGAGAAAGTAGACTGACAGTTAAGATTGTGGTAACTCCATCTTTTCCCCCAGTTGGACTTCAGAATTGTGATGACCTATTTTTGAGCCTGTTTTTAAGACTTTCTTCCATTGTCTTTCCTAGATTGGGCTCTCCTCACTGAGTGGAATGCCCATCAAGTCCTTGGAAGAGATTAAAAACATCTTCCAGAAATTGTCTGTCCGGAGATCAAGTTCACCGTCCCTTGCCAGTGGGAAGGACCCAACTTCTGGGACTCCCTGTGCCTTTGTGAGCAGAATCTCCTTCTTTAGTCGAACAAAACTGTCACCTCCTATTGAGGATGAGTCTTCCCAGATGGGTGAAAGCCCCCTGGCCAGTAACTCGGCTTGCTGTGCAGAAACTGAGGCACAAAACAGTGAAGTAGGACTCACCACTGGCTCAGCTGAAGCCTTAAATGGACCACTGCCCTTGGCGTCCAACCTGTGCTATGAGGCGGAGAGTCCAGATGAAGCCGCCTTGGTTTACGCCGCTAGGGCATACCATTGCACTTTACAGTCGCGGACCCCAGAGCAGGTCGTGGTGGACTTTGCTGCTCTGGGCTCATTAACATTTCAACTCTTACACATCCTGCCCTTTGACTCAGTAAGGAAAAGGATGTCGGTCGTGGTCCGGCATCCTATTTCCAAACAAGTCATGGTGTACACAAAAGGCGCTGATTCTGTAATCATGGAGCTGCTGTCCACGGCTTCCCCAGGTAAGTTTACAGTTGTTATGGTGGTGATCAGGCGGGCTGAGGACTCGGGCCATGCCCAGTGTTTTGGTAAACGCTTTTGAAGTTATACTTGAAAAGGAAAAATGCTGCCTGTTGTTGGGTGGGAAGGCAGAGGGGCCCAGGACCTACACAGCTCTCAGTTTGTTTACATCTGAAATCTGCCATCAGCTATGTCCTTGTGGTGTTCTCTATCTGGTCTTTGGAAAAATGGGAATTATAATATCTTTTTATAGGTTCCAGAGAGGCGTAATGCCCGCCTGTGTGAAATGCAGGACGAGCCTGTTGCCTAGTGAGGGAGGAGTGCGTGAGAGGATAGGGAGGACTGGCCCATCATGGCAGCGTCTGAATCAAAGCTCTAGTGCCTCCTCAGCCCAAGGGGAAAGAATCAAAGTGAAAAATTATGCAGCTGTGTTCCTTTCCTAGACACAAATTTAAGATTCAAAGCTAAAATACTTTTTGTTTATTATGGATTAAACTGTCATTTTTCAAAGGGAAAAAAAGTCTAATTGGGCAGGCTGGCAGGAATAATGATTTTCTGTTCATGATTTCAGATGGAACAAATCTGGAAAAACAACAGATGATAATAAGGGAGAAAACTCAGAGCCACCTGGATGAGTATGCCAAACGAGGGCTGCGTACTTTATGTATAGCAAAGAAGGTGAGACTGCTGAACGCACCCCAATCTTGCTTCTTCTCCTGGTTTACCTGTTACTGAAAATGAGTGTGTGGCAGACCTTAACTCCAATCCAGGTACCAGGGAGGTTCCCCAGACTAGAGTCCCTTTTTTATAGCCTCTCCATACTGCCTATGACTGGATTAGGATTCTGTCCCCAAAGGATTCTTGCAGGTGCCTCAGTGTTATATTCTCACACATCTTAGTACAAGTGGCCCTGCATGTAAACAGTTGTTTCTCTAGAGGTAAAAATCCCAACAGCTTATTATCTTCCCCCTAAAACCTTGTGTATAACATCCTCCCTGTTTGTTAGCATCAAATGAGATTTGAAAACAAAAAACAAAACAAAAAAACCAATGACCAGAGAGCAACCTTCATGTTTCTCTTGTAGTCTTGGTAGTTTTGGTTTGCTTGTTTTCTTATGTGCCTATAAACTGATCTCTCAATCCAAGTAAACTTGCCAGGTTTTTTTAATCCCAGTTTTGCTTACTCTTATGGAAAACAGTCTTTAGACATGGCATGCCCTTTCTAAATGGAAAGTTCAATAGCAAGAGAAAAGCAGAACCCCAGAAGTGTTTTGAGGGCCATTATTGCCAAAACCTCTCACTCTAGGTCTTAGTCATGGGGGGGGGGGGGGGGGGGGGGGGGGGGGGGGCGGGGCCTGGGCAAGGTGAGACTGGTTCTGTTGTGGACTTCCAAGGGGCCCAGTCAGCCAGCTGCATGAAGGATCAAATGCCTCTATGATGCAGGTGTAGGAAGAGTGGGGGCAGGGTGGGTAGGTTGAAAATCAAACCAACTCTGCCTGCTCACTTAAGTGTATTCCAGTAGATGTTGTATTTCCCCAAATCGAATTATTTTGCAGCCGAAAATGACTGTTTCTCTTAGACTTGCTTAGCCCCCTCCACCCAACCCTGCTTTAAGACGTAAAATACAGATTTATCCCTTAATGCCCACTAAAGGTAGGAAGACACTGGCTCCTGCTCCAGGATGCATCTAAGTTGTGTTAGAACCAAGGCCTTCTGCCTTTTCTATAGGGTGCCTCTCATTACCTTTCCTGAAGCTTAAGAGTTAATTCTCAGGAGATATCTGAAGTGCAGTTGGCTGTGGCAACCCTCAATGGACAACCTTGAGGACATTTTCTTAGCTGCATCATTAGAATTCTCCCACGTTTAACCACTAATAGGAGGCCCATTCCACCTTCTTAAGTTCTGGTTTAATAGGTTAATCCACGTTCACCAAACATAATGCTTAAAATTCTCCAGCTGTACTATATCAGAGTTTGGGAGCCTATGTCCATGTGGTGAAGGAGCATGGATCAGGTACAACTGTGTGCAGAGGGTGAGATTTAGGAACAAAGTTGTTGGCATGGATTTTGCCTAGAGTCAGTCCTGGTAGGATATTTCAAGGTTAAATGCTCTGCCTCCTCACCTGTTTTCTTCCTTTTTAGGTCATGAGTGACACTGAATATGCAGAGTGGCTGAGAGGCCACTTTCTAGCTGAAGCCAGCATTGACAACAGGGAAGAACTGCTAGTTGAATCCGCCATGAGGCTAGAGAACAAACTCACATTACTTGGTAGGTAAATGGTGCTGTGTTGCCTGAGCAGAGAGTTTTGTCTCTAAATCCATTCTTCTTTCAGCCACTTTGATCCATTTTTATTTTATTTTTATTTTCAATTTTTATATTTTACTCTATTTATTTATTTTGGTTTTTCAAGACAAGGTTTCTTCATGTAGTCTTGACTGTCCCTGGAACTAGTTGGCCTCGAACTCACGGAGATCTGCCTACCGCTGCCTCCCAAGTGCTGGGATTAAACCTGTGTGCCACCACCACCCAGCTAGCCACTTTGACTTATTAAGCATATGTGGTTCTCCCTCTCTTGTCTATTCTGGTCTCTTCCCGTGCTCCAGTGCATTCAGACCCAGGTTCCACTTCAGTGAACTAGAACGCTTATTTGTGGTGGGAACAGGGTGGGCATTCTTAGTAGGATGTGAAACTGGAACACCCAACATAGAGTCCAAACCCAAGCAAACATCCTGATCCCAGACAAGGATTTTGCAAGTGTCTTGCAAGGGATTGGATAACATCTTAAATATGTGTTGTCTTCTTAAATCCTTATAACAAACATATATCTTATTTAGAAGAAATAGGGCACAGAGCAGTCCAGTTGCTTGTTTGCACTCAGAGGCTTAGACATTTCTGAAAAGCAAAAAACTCGTGTCCCTACCTATAGGGCCCATGTCATTATTCTGCACCTTCGAGTGATCCAATGATATCTATTTTTCTTCTCCTCTTTGCTGCTTTCAACCCAAATTGCAGAAACACAACACCTCTTATATCAGTTAGCCCACACTTGGAATCACCCAAAGAACTAAAAACCGTTCTGACGTCAGAACCAAGTCCCCAGGAATGCCAGGGCTGTAGGTCTGTGGCTGATCATGACACTGGAATGCCAAAATCCTCCTGAGAGATTTGGGGGAGCCATCAAGTTAAGAAGCGCTGCCTTGAAGCATGCAGATGTGGGTTCTAGTTAATGCGTGAACACGCCACAAGAGCTGCCTCTGAGCTCCATTCCTCTGTTTAGAGGGAAAAGGGTCTCATTTAATATGTCAAGTAGAATGGTTGTGCTCCCTCTCAAATAGTAATCACTTCCTCACCTGCTTAGATGCTTCCTCACCTGTGTTCCAGATGAATTAAGCTCTGTGGGCTTAGTGCCAAAACTCATTTGGCAGCAACATCAAATCCAATTTGATGTAACGCTACTTTTAGTATTAGTATATAAAGTAACTCACATTAGCACGAAAATCTACAAGTTTTTCTATTGAAGTATAAATAAACATCTGTGACTAACAGGTATTACAAAATAGACAATGTATTACCACATTACAGGTTATAAAATATGAATTCCAAAGCAATCTGGCCCCATTCAGTTATTCTAGAAAAGGACACTGTAGGCTGACACTATGAAAGAGTCACCCTAGCAGACCTATCTTATGGCCAGGTGTGCTCTTTAGAGCCTGCCCTTAACCTTGGGTGTTTCATAGAACTATAAAATTCAGGGCAATGTTACGTATGTGAACAAGTGATTCTGGCCTTTGAATTTGTTGGTAAGAATACTAGCTGACAGGAGAACGCATGTTTGGTAAACTCCACAAGGAGAATGTGTGAGAATTCCATGATTCTTTATATCTTATGTCTGTTCTGCACTTTCTATAGTTCGGGACTGAATGGCCCATGGATAGGATTCAGCTAATGGCCAAGTGAGTTCCACTGCCTCTGGTTTCTAAGCAACATTTTGTGTTTTAATTACTTTTCAGGTGCTACTGGCATTGAAGATCGTCTGCAGGAGGGCGTCCCCGAGTCTATAGAAGCTCTTCACAAAGCTGGCATCAAGGTCTGGATGCTGACTGGGGACAAGCAGGAGACAGCTGTCAACATAGCTTACGCATGCAAGCTCCTGGAGCCAGAGGACAAGCTCTTCATCCTCAATACACAGAGTAAAGTATGCATGTGGGGGCTGTGCCAAATATGCTTTTAAGCGGAAGCCCACAGGGTGTTTGGAGATTCGAGAAAAAAGAAAACCCAGTCGTCTGTAGCTTCTTGATGTTATGCTGGGAAGATGCGATAGTTCTAAAAGGCCTGCCTCAGAGGCGTCATGGATGAATAGAAGCATTGGAAGACACTTCCGCTTTTATTTTGCAACTTCCCCTTCCCCTGTATGCAAAGATTGGTCCAAGCAGACAAAATGAGAATATGTGCGAGATCATGAGACTGGATCCTACTTCCTTTTTAAGTTGAAGACAGTAGTAATTTCTGTTAGTAACGAGATTATTTTTATGATAAAGTCTACAGTTAGGCTCTCAGCGCAATCCTACCCTCTAGTGGTAAATTTAGGTAGTGCTCCTAAGAGCCACCAACAATTGTAGAAAGAAAGGGAGCAGAGTTGTTAGAGCAAAACGACTTAAAGCTTTTGAACTGCCCATTCCGCCCCCCACCACCATTAAGCACTAGGATGGACATCTGAATTAGTCAAGTGGGTATTTCACAGAAACACGCTCCCAGGTGTGTGCATACTGTTTTCTTTGCTTGAAAGTGCTTCCTGCCTGCCTCCTCCCTTCATTCTGTCACAGTATCCCTACTTTGTGCCGCCTTCTGTAGACAACTGTGGGGTCAGGTCCTGAGCCGATGTCACGGGCTGTCATTTACGGCTAGCTGTTTTATGGCTAAGCATCCATTGAGACTCAGCTCTGTGGTATGTTTTGAGGAAAGAGAGTTGTCATTATCCAACATAGACTGGATTCTCTTTTATAGCAGCCCCAAGGACCATGCTCATAAGCAGCAGCCAGCACCCACTATCATCCATGGTCGGAATCATTTCAGTGACTCAAAATGGATGTGCCTTGAGTGGCTGGTGAAATATTTACCGACTACTGACCAAGTGTATGTATGCCCTTAGGGAGTTGCTGGCCCTGTGTGGCTGTCATGGCCACCAATGCCAGCAGCACCTAAAAAAATTGCAACTGTGTCAATGTCTATCAAGAGATTTGGTAGGCATAAATTTTTTTAAAATTTAAATAATGCTGATGAAATGCTGCTGACAAACCTGGACCTGAGTTTAATTTCTAGAACCAACTTGGTAGCAGGAGATACTGATTTGACTCTTGAAGGTTTTTATCTGACCGCCAAATGTACTCCATGGCATGTGTCTGCCAACACACACACATACACACACACACAGACACACATCAAATGCATAAACAAATGGAAAAGAGTAATTAATTACTGGTGTTCTTAATTTGACTTAAAGCACTTTAGACATGAAAAACTTTTATCTTAAGATTGCAATGCATGGTCACTTTAAATATTCAAACAATGTGGAAGCCTTTTAGAAAAGATAAAATAGTAAAATCATCCCACAGAGAAAGCCTATTGACAGTTCAGGCATCCTTCCAGATAGCTCCAAGTCTGCATACATGGGAAACCAAGCATAGCATTGCATGCCCCCTGGGCCTGGGGCTCCCTGCATTTGTCAGGGAAAGTGTTGTGAGAACAGACACTGATCTGTGTCATCATGAGAAGTGGGGCATGGCATCACTCAGGTCAGGTGTGTCAGTCACTCTTTGCAGCCAAAGGGGACTTTGCTTCTCAGAGGACACTTGGCAAGACCTGGAGACATTTTGGTTGGCACTCTTAGAGTAAGATGGATGCTACTGGTTTGTTGTTCTCAGAGGCCGGCAATGCTGCCAAACATCTTGTACCTCATAGAACAGCCACACACACAACCACAAATTTTTTTTTAAATATATCAGTTAAATATATCAAATATCAGTTCTGCCAAGAGTGTAAAAGTTGCTGCAAACTGTTTCTTATTTCTAGGAAATAATGACTATAACTCAAAGTGGGTCAGTCAACCAGTGTTGTAATGGCATGCATGCGTGCGTGCGTGTGCGTGCGTGCATGTATGTGTGTGTGTGGAAGAGAATGTGCATGTACACGTAAAGGCCAGAAGTCAATTTCTAGTGTTGGTCCTCAGGGCCTATATACCTTGTTTGTCTGTTTGTTTTTTGTCTTATTATTTTTTGTTTTGAACCAGGTTTCTCACTTGCTTTGGGGCTTGCTGATTGGACTACACTGGTCTGCCAGCAAGCTCCAGGGATCTGCCCATTTTCATCTGTCCCCATTGCTGATTTTATAAGCAGAACTTCCATGCTCAGCCTTTTCACCTGGCTTCTGGGCCTTGAACTCAGGTCCTTAGGCTTGCAAACACTTTGCTGACTAAGCAGTCTCTCCAGCCCAACTAAACTTAGCTGATACCTGAAAATAAAAAGTATGCCTACTTATGGTGTATTATGTGATGTTTCAATCTATGTATGGATTCTGTAATGTCTAAATTAAATTTAACATATTTGCCTCAATAATTTCTCATTTCTTTATGATAAAAACATGTAAAATCCTTTCTTCTAGTTATTTTAGAAACACTATGTATTTTTAATCTAATGATTTAGGTACTTTATTAATTGGAAAAATCAGCATGATTATAAAATTTGTTTATAAATATACAATTTATGTTGGAAGATATTTAAAGCTACCAGTCTAAGACATATTTAGTGCACATCTAATTGACAGTAGTTCCTAATAGCTTCCTATTTATAAATTTTCTACACAGCTCAAAAGAAAACAATGGACATAATTTAATGTCGCTTTGTGAGTATAGGTCCAGTCACTAGTCTGTAAATGTGTCCCTTTTCCAATCTTCATTCCTCAGGAGTCCTTAAAAGCTAAAAAAGACTCAGAGATCACAAAGCCAAACTGTCCTGCGGTGGATTGCTTTTGTAACATTCTCGGAGCTGCTTGGCAGCCATTGAGTCCTTGTATATCTGAAGTCGTGTCTGTGTGGTAACTTTATGCATCTCTATGAACTTCACTTCTGGCAAAACTAAGACCAAACTGCATCTGCTTAGAAGCCTTCATCATTTCCATCCATAGGAAGGTTTTTTTCTTTTGTGTTCACATTATCAAGTCCCAATGTTGTTTACTGCACTCAGATATACAGGACTTAAGTTGTATCCTTATAAATTTCTTCTCCTAAGAATAATCACTTAATATTTATAGTCTTTATTAGAAGCTCTAAAAGGCTTTCCATGCTTGATCTCATCTGACAACTGTAACAAGTACCTCTCAACTCATTTTATAGGCAGAGACACCAAAATATTGTTATTTCTTATTAAGTGTGAAATAACAACAAGTGTTGAATTTTTTTTCTCCTACTCAAGATACTTTATATTAATTGTGATTTACACATTATACATAAACAACCTCTCCCAACAATTGGTGGAGTTAGGCTATATAACATTACCTTGAACCTGAGTTAGTGAATAGCAACTGCTGTCCTAATGGAGATTCAGTTCACTTCCTGTAGGCCTGTGGTCAACACATGGCATTGCTTCATGTGTGTTTCTCTCTCATGATAATTTAATATTTATTTTTAATTCATTCAAGTTAAATGTGTGGGTAGCTTCACACTAATTCATGCCTGAAAAGAGTGTACTGAACACAATAACTTCTCTGTACTATATATCATAGCTGTTGAGTGTTTAGGGATACTAGCAATGCTGTAATTAGGAGCCATTTCAAATAATAAAATCACCAATAAAAAAGAGGAAGATGAAAAAAAAAGTACCACCAATCAGAATCCCAGTACTTGAGAGGCAGAGGCAGGCAGATCTCTGTGAGTTCAAGGCCAGCCTGGTCTTCAAAGTGAGTTTCAGGACACCCAGAACTGATAGAGAAATTCTCTCTTGAAAAACAACAACAATACTAATCATAACAATTAAATAAATAATGTATTAATTTGTTCAGTTTCTTCTGAAAGGACTCTTTTCCTGGCAGTATATGATTTGAAAAGCCTGAGAGTTTAGATTAAAAGTAAATGATAGAATCTGAATTCACAAACTTGGAGACCATTCACAGTAAAGACTATGTGTGTGTGCATGTGTTTGTGTGCATGAGTGTACATGCAGGAGATGCTGTGTACTGCTGAGCCATCTCTCTAGCCTGGATGTGCCTTTTTTCCTCTCACTACAAAGGATTCAAAAGTGAGTTAGGGAATTAATTGAGGGTGTGGCTCATGCACCGAGCATATGCTTCGAATGTGAAAGGCCCAAGGTTCAGTCTCCAGGAACAGTAACACCAAAACCCAAGTCGGTTAGAAGGGGATAACTACCATCAATACATTTCCTGTCTCAGGTAGAGTGCAGAAGCATGCAAAGCCCGATGTGATATACACCACTAAGATCATCCTGACCAGAGCACGAGCTCCGTGAGGACCTGTGTCCCAAGCCCAGCATGTTTTCTCATACACTTTCTCAGCAAATGCTTATGAGTGGATTACTGTGTTAAATCAAAGGAAGATGAGAATGTTGCTCACTGCTTTAAATGGCTGCATGTCTTAGTTGGTCCTCGCAGCACTGTTAGGATGGAGGTAACATGTGCCTCTTGCAGATGAGACAGTTGATGCTCAGGC
Organism: Acomys percivali; assembly: GCA_907169655.1. Taxonomy (NCBI): domain Eukaryota; kingdom Metazoa; phylum Chordata; class Mammalia; order Rodentia; family Muridae; genus Acomys; species Acomys percivali. The sequence continues at coordinate 63,933 of OU015747.1, read as the reverse complement.
AGATGATGTGTTAGCTTGACGCCAAAAAACTACTAGTTGGTGGCATGAGACCTAAGGACTCTTGAGATCCACTTCTGGAGATGAGACACAGCTAACACAATGGAATTTTTCATCCAGTGTAGACATTTTAGCTGTAAAATTGTGTCTGAGGTGCTTCTGCCTCCTTACCTGGCCTCACATACACAGAAGCCCACGGAAGAGCTGCTAAGTTGAAAAGTTATGAAGTATGCTCTTTGACAGTAACCTATGGTTCACCACCCGAGGCATCCTGATCCAGCAATTGCTAGAGCAAGAGAATGAAAAATTGAGCCAGCTCTCCAGTGGAGACCTGAGGTTAACTGTCTCTGTCTCCTGGTTCCAGGGTGCCTGTGAAATGCTGATGGGTGCAATTTTGAAAGATCTTCAGAAGAGAACTCAAGCCTCTCCCAAGCAGGCATCACCAGGAAAGGCATTTCTTCGGCCTCCTGACCCCCAGTGCTGCAGACGTGCGGGACTTGTTATCACTGGGAAGACCCTGGAGTTCGCCCTGCAAGAGAGTCTGCAAAAGCAGTTCCTGGAGCTGACTGCATGGTGCCAAGCTGTGGTCTGCTGCCGAGCCACCCCCCTTCAAAAAAGTGAGGTGGTGAAATTGGTTCGAAACCATCTCCATGTGATGACCCTGGCCATTGGTGAGTGGAGATGGGAGGGTGGGGACCCTGTCCTTCGTTTTCTTTGCATAACCTCAGGGTCTGATCCTTTGCCTGTCCTTCCTTCTGTATATAATACTATGTTATATATACTTATATATAATTTAACCTTATAATTCTGTACTTCTTTCCTCCCTTCATCTTCTGTCTGTACTATACTTCCTGCCTCTCTGAACCTGCTGTTAGGGATAGAGGCACAAATAATATGATAATATTTGGAGGGTTATATCTTAGACCCCCAAATCAACTTAGTTGCCTAGAGTTAAATATTGGATTGTGGAAGTGAAAACCTCTGGAGTTCTACCTTTGGAAAAGTTGAATTTAAGAATACAAAAAATGTATCCATTCGATGAGTTTTTTTTTTTTTTTGAGTGGTATGTTTGTACCAGGCTTTCCCCATCCCCAGACAATAGCTATAAAGCAATATCTATAACTGATACTTTCTTATTGGGCTTACATCTAGCACAAATAAGTGAACAACTAAATGTAAATGTGGAAAATATCACTTACCAAATACTACTGAAAAAAGAATCAGGAAAAGATTTGCCATTTTGAATTCAGTTCTCCAAGCAGTACTGGTGGCTTGGGCTTGTCTGTGACTAGAGACACTAAAGAAATGGCAGAGAAGCCATCCCTCTCTTGTGTAACATTTGTATGGAGCTCTAGTGCTGAAGTCGACCAGTGTCTGAGCACAGCACTGTAAAACCATGTGGTAGAGACCGGGGACACACAGGGTAGTTCTAGAGCCTCGGAAATGAGTGGCTGACTCAAAGGGAAGCCGAGAAGGATTTTCTAGGGAGAGAATGGCATGTAGAAAAGCCTGGGTAAGTGGTACTCAGCACGGTGAGGTGAGACTGACGGGGGCGATGTTACAGAAGCAGAGGCAGGACCTGTGTGGCAGCCAGGAGGGACAGGATGTGTCTGCAAAGTTGAACGTAATGTGATGACATGAAGGGGGAAGGTCAGTCTGTGAAGGCAGTGACATTTAGTTCTACTTGAGTGGTTTCCAAGGAACTCTGAAAAATAGTGATCAACTTCAAAGGACCGCTTTGCTCCCCCAAATAGCCACTTGGTTTGCAGTTTACATATTTATTCCTCACATGAGTCTCATGTTTCCTTCTGCTTTGTGAAGGTGATGGTGCCAATGATGTTAGCATGATTCAAGTGGCTGACATTGGGATTGGTGTCTCAGGTCAAGAAGGCATGCAGGTGAGCACATCCACACCCAAGTGCTGTGGCCATGATCTGCTTGCTGAGGGAAACCTGCGAGCTAACATTGCAGTGGGACAATGAGCCTATGGGGTGAGGAATGAAAGACGCTGCACCTTCAGCCATTCCACTATTGGTCACTTCTGAATATTATGTGGCCTGGCTAGTTTCTGTTGTGTTTATGTTTTCTCTTCTTTAAAAGCTTTTGTACATCATAAAATTTCACTTTGTAGGCATGTGGTAGTGTTGTTAAATTCTCACTGAAAAAAAAATCTTCTGCCATTTGAATACATGACATGAAAAAATACAGAGGACTAGTAGGGAAGGGAAAGGAAAGGAGACATGAGAGAGTGAGAATGAGGAAGATGTGACTCTGTCTGTCTGTCTCTCTCTCTCTCTCTCTCTCTCTCTCTCTCTCTCTCTCGTGTGTGTGTGTGTGTGTGTGTGTGTGTGTGTGTGTGTGTGTGTGTGTGTGTGTGAGTGTGTGTGTGTGTAGGTATGTTTGCATGTATGCATGTGTATATGCATAGTCTTTGTTGCTGGATCTGCTTGGGAGGTAAGTTAACTGATTTGGGCTTACTGACGGTCAGGCTATATGTGCTAGGCTGTGTTTGTTCTAATGTTCATTGCTCAAGATGCTGTTCTCTCCCTGTTGCCTCTGCAGGCTGTAATGGCCAGTGACTTTGCCATTTCTCAGTTCAGACATCTCAGCAAGCTCCTCCTCGTGCATGGGCACTGGTGCTACACACGGCTCTCCAACATGATTCTCTACTTTTTCTACAAGAATGTGGTACGTAACTGCTGAGAACTTGCCATGCCCTCTGCAATCCAACCTTCTACTCCTGGTTGCCTCAAAGATGGAGAGAACGACTATGATGCCACCTGGCTGTTTGGAGTATCTGGAGAACAGCCGGAAGCTGTGCTAAGGTCTTTCCAGAGATGATCTGGAGATGCATGTGTTTGAACTGTTGGCAACAAACTGCTAGGCCTGCCCATCTGCCAGCATGCACAGCTCTCTGTCCGTCTGTTGGCGCGCTCTGCTCTCTGTCCGTTGTCTGCTGGCATGCTCTGCTCCTTGTGTATGTGCATTCCATTACATCCTGACTGGTTCATTTAAAATTCAGTTTTTGACCATCTCTAAAAAGACAGTGACAAGCAGGATTATGAAATGTTTCAAGTTGTCAGGAGAAAATGAAAAAATTTGCTTCTGTGGTACTGAGGGTGGTAAATAAGTAAATAAATGAATAAAGAAATAAATATATAAATAAAGCTGCTGCTCATAAGTAAATAAATAAATCTACTGTGCCTAAATAATGGGCCCTGTGGTATATCAAGGAGGGATAGAGATGAAAACCCAACTGCAAGGATTTTCTACCCAGCCCATAAAAGTCTATTTATGCTTAGTAGGTATTTTGTGATTGTGGAGCTTTAGTGTGATAATTGATTGGAATAATCAGAAACATCTTGGAAATCCTGATGTCTAATCTAAAGTGTTTCATTTAAATTACACATGCCTGTCTTTTCCCCTCCCTCCTCCCCTCCCTCCTCCCCTCCCTCTCTCTCTTCGTCCCTCTGTCTCTTCTTTCCTTCCCTCCCTCCTTCCCTCTTTCCTTTCTTTCTTATTTTCTTTCATTCCTTACTTACTTTTTCATGCAATGTCTTGCTGCTTAGCCCTGGATGGCCTGGTATTCACCATGTAGACTGGACTCACCTCCAACTTGAAGAAGTCCTCCTGCTTCAGCATCCTAAGTGCTAGGATTACAGCACAGAGCACCATGCTGCGGTTCAGTTTTATTTCTTACATACTCATGATTCTTCTAGGTGGACTATGCAATCACATTTTGCTCTATAGACTGCATTCATTCTTGGGCTTTAAAAGCACAGCATGTTCTTAGTGGAAATATATTGGATCACGGCTATTAAAATACCATCTTTATGACAAATGCATTTATCCTCTTTAGGATATGCCCCCAATGTGTAATCTAGATGTGTTCGTGGGTGGGGATGGGTTCATCAGTGAATTCCTAGGAAGAGCTCTGTACTTTTCTAAATCAAAGCAGCAAGCGTATCAAAGCTTAAGGATACCCTGATACCTTAAAAAAATATTTGAAATATCAAATGTCTGTACTCAGAGAAATCTGTGGCTTTTCATGGAAAATTTCAAGACATTGTGCTCTGTGGCTTTTAGAAAGGAACCCCTCTCCCACGTCACAGAGCACTGGGTGAGAACCCAGAAGTCTTTAAAGTGGCTTAATTTCTAAGACTATGCTTCTGTGATGTTGGACAACTTATGAGATATTAGTGAATACTATGGCTTCAGACCCAGAGTAATGCCCAAACCGCATGTCTTCTAACTAGATAGATTTATAGGAAATGACCATGTCTGTCTGTGAACACTAAGTAGGAAAGTTTATTCTAAGTTTTATGGCCCAGTGCTAAGGTTTTGTGGTGAATCTATGGGGCTAGTGACAACAATATCTTGCTATTTGGTGGTCTGAGGTTATAGCTCAATTGGAGGAATGCTTGTATAGTATGCACAAAGTTCATCACTGCATAAACTTCCTGCAATCTTCACACCCTGAATGGAGGGACAGGAGGAGTGAAGTCAGACTTGGGGGGTAGGGGCAAGGGTCAGTCAGTAAGCACCAGATGGATGAGATAACTCAAGTTAAACCCCAGTATTCATGTGCTCCCATAACTACTGCACTGTTGAGATAGGATCACTGAGGCTGACTGACTGCCAGCCTGGCTCCAGGTCCAGTAGAGACCCTGTCTCAAGGAGTAAGGTAAAATATGATAGAACAGAATCCTCATGTCCTCTGCTCTCCACTTACACACAATGTGTGTACATACAACATACCTACATATCAGCACGCACACACACACACCACCCCTTTTAATTAAGAAAAGGAGGCCATGAATTTGAAAGAGACTAAGAGGCTACTTGTGTGTGTGCACAGAAGTAAAATAAGTTTAAGATCACTTTTGGCTATATAGGGAATTTGAGGCCAACCTGAGCTGTAGACCTTGTAATAATAATAATAATTAATAATAATAATAATCACAACCATCATCATTAGACTATTAAACTAATTAACAACCCCCAATATCTTAACACATGTTAGACTTTTTAGAGGTTATAAGTACTTCCCAACTTATTTCTGGCAGCTAGCTCTGAGGCTAGTTAATTTGTATTGTACACAGGATGAAAGCTGAGTTTGCAGAGCTTCAGAAAATGACAGTCAAACAACAGATATCCCTTGAAATACGAAGCAGCCTCCAGGACCTCAGTCCCATATTCACCCCTTTGCCCTTCTTGAAAGCACAGAATTTTTGCTGTACTGGCTGAGTTTAAAATACAGTACTGAGGGAAAGACTGACCTCTTAGAAAGAGCTGCCACCTTCCCCTGTACCATCCGATTTTAGCACAAGAATCCCATGCTTTGGGAACCCCTCAGTCTCAGAATAACTGGGTATTGCCCATTCTTTTGTCACCATTCCACTTAACTACTAAGAAATACCTGGGCAAAATGATGGAAAAATAAATGTGTGGTGTGCCTTCTTCTAGCATGGCAGTCTCCTTTGTTCTATTTATCTAGAGTGAAAAGAGCTACAACACTGCCACTGTACGGCAAATAAGTAGCTGGGTAACTTTGTGCAGATTTCTTATTTTCTTTGTGTCTCAGTGGCGTATATTATTCAGCACGCAATAGTAACAATGGAGCCAGAAGTCTGGTATCTGGGAGTGGGTGTGGTGAGCTTTGGTAAGAGCCTTTCTGGCTAAATCCCCCCTCTGTAGAGGTTCATTTTATAGGAATGCTAATCCCTTTCACACGGGCTCTTCCATGATGACCATAACTTTATCATCTGACCCTCCCTCCTATCACCACCACACTGAAGACTAAGATTTGCACATACGTAATTTGAGGGCTCAGAAATATTTAGTTCATTATGTGTAAAATGGGAGCAACAGTAATTCCCACGTTGTTATGAAGACTAAATGAATTCTTTGTAACTGATTGGCAAAGCTATGGAGAGGCTCAAGGCACAGGGCCCAGAAGGGCACATGCCTGTGCAAATGTGTCTGGTGTCTCGAAGATCTGAACGTCTTTCTTTGTGTCCGCAGGCCTATGTCAATCTCCTTTTCTGGTACCAGTTCTTCTGTGGGTTTTCAGGAACATCTATGACTGACTACTGGGTTCTGATCTTCTTCAACCTCCTCTTCACATCTGTTCCTCCCATCGTTTATGGTGTTTTGGAGAAAGATCTATCAGCAGAGACCCTCCTGCAGCTGCCTGAACTTTACAAGAGTGGTCAGCAATCGGAGGTGAGTGTTCAAGTAGAAAAATGGTAGCAAACTACATCATGTTAAGAAAAGACAATATCAGGAATAAAGTGCTTTCTTGTCCATGCACACTTGTCAAATAAGCCATAGTGTTCCTTCCTACAGGGTCTGAGCGCATCCTCAGAACCCATCAGCACCATGTCACCATCCAGTCATGGTTGATGCTGGAGTGAGAACCCATTTTTCGATGTTTGGCTACTGTCTCTCCTGGTCTTTCTCTTTCTACAAACATTGGATAGAAAACAAGGACATTATGCCGGGCGTGGTGGCGTACGCCTTTAATCCTAGCACTCGGGAGGCAGAGGCAGGCGGATCGCTGTGAGTTCGAGGCCAGCCTGGTCTACAAAGTGAGTTCAGGACAGACAAGGCTACACAGAGAAACCCTGTCTCGAAAAACCAAAAAAAAGAAAAAGAAAAAGAAAACAAGGACATTAATAAAGAATAGCTAATTAAGCTAAAAAATCCATCATGAGTACCTGCTTTGTCTGAAACATTGTTTTAAACGCTTGAATAAAAGAGCCAGGGTTCCACTCTGAGCCTTGCAACCAGTTCTGAGGACCAGAACACCTCAGCAGTTTTTCTGATAGGAAAGACTTTCCATGATGTGGTGCTAGTGAGTGACAAGGTGGGGATCTTTTAGGCTAGCCTCATGTGCCTCCATGAGAAGATTTTGGATTTAGAAAACTAGGTCTAATCATGTGGGAGGCCTAAGAAAGAACTCCCAGCCAGGAGGCTAGCCTGGAAGAAATGAGGAGATTTGGCTGTTTCCATACTGAAATGATAATGGAAGCACAGCCAGCAGGAAGAACATTTTGAACTTGATGAGTCATGGGAAGAAACTTCATATTGCAAGTGTAGTAGGGATCATTGTAGTGACTAGAAGAAGGCAATTTGAGCAATTAGGAAGGTATCATGAGCTGACATATGTTTAGAAAATATAGTGGCTGGAATTGTATAATATATACATACATATACATGTGTATATATACATACATACATATATTCATATACATTTGTTGTTTGAAAATTATGTGTACAATGTATTTTTATCATATCCTTCAATCGTTTCTTCACTTCACCTTTCCCTAGTGTCCTCACCTGGTTTCCCATATAACTTCATGTTTTCCATTTTTTTTGTTGTTGTTGTCCCCAAAGTAGAGTCCTGTGAGCAAGCGTTTTCTGTCAATGACTCCTCTGCCGGGGTGGGGCCTTGGGGATCCCTCTCCTGTCTGTTTTGCATTTTTGACTGGCTTGATATTGTGGATATAATTACAGCTGCTGTGAGGTGATGCGTGCCACAGCCTGTCATCTAGAAGTCAGCCTTGCTGAGCCCTCCTCCTCTTCCTCCTCCTCCTCCTCCTCCTCATTCACCAGTTCCTACCTTCGTTTTACCCACTCAAACATGTTCCCTAAGCCTTGGGTGAGGGGAGGTTGGTATAGATAATTCATCCATAGCTGAGCACTCAATAGATCAGTTAAGAGTTTTGGCATTAGCTCTTTTTTGTAATATATTTTATTAATTTCTTCATATTACATCTCAATGGTTATCCCGTCCCTTGTACCCTTCCATTCCCCCCTACTTTCCCCTTGCTCCCCTCCCCTATTTGGCATTAGCTCTTAACACTATCTCTGACCGAGCTGAGAGTAGCATGCTTTTGTAGGTGGGAAATAAGTGTTTACAATGCAGTTTGCTAGCATGACTAACTAACATAACAATAGTAGGTTCCCAGCTAGAGCCTATGATCTCCCCAGGTTTACAGTGCCAGGCAGGACATATCTCCTCTGGAGCAGACCAGATATCTAATCAGAAAGTGATTGGTTACCCCCAAAACTGCCATGACACTATTGCACTGGTGAATACAGTAGAGAGGTAGTCTCCTGGTCAGTTTACCTATGCCCTGTTTCCAAAGTGAGTGGTCTCTTCAGCAATAGGGTCTTACCATCTAACGATGGTGACAACCAAGACCAATGGTGATAGCCTTTGTTGTTCTGGTGCCCTTGGGACCTTTATGACTAAGAACTCACAGGACAGTATCCCATGCCTTGCACTAACATTTTCAGTTAGTAAACCATGCTTTCTGGGATCACACTGCCTGCACCTGAAGGGTACTTTTGTTCAAATACCTTTTAAAAATATGTATTATATTTTAAAATTAGCTTATAAAATACAGGATTTCCTTAAGGCATCTCAATACATCCTCAGCCTTAGCTACATCACCCCCTAACCACTGTGCTCCCCTACCCACTGTGCACGTCCCCACATATACTCTTTAGCACAGAGCATACCCCTGTTCTTTCCTGTCTACTGTGCACTACACTCTCCTCTGATTCTTATTTTTACTTGAGTTACAAGATCTTAGATTTCTCTATAGTTTTTTCATATTCCCTTCATTTTGCTTGAGCCTCCTCTCACCCTTTTATTTCCCCATCCCCTACCCCCATCCATGTTGTATCTTTCCACTGTCAGTAATTTTTATTTTGCCATCTTCCTTTCTTTAACGTATCCACTACCCAGTGTCCCTTCTGCCATTATCCAGCTTCCACATGCATTCCAAATTAAACAAACAGTACCAGCGTCAACTCTAGAATCCACGTGAGCAAGAATATGTGACAATTGTCTTTCTGAGCCTGGGTGACCTCACTGAGTATAAGTTTTTTGAAGTCCTTCCATTTACCAGCAATTGCTATGATTTTCTTTTTCTTTACAGCTGAGCAATCTCTCACTGTGGACATGTACCACACTTTCATTATCCACTCATCAGTTGGTGGACATCTAGGTTGGTTCAATGTTGTAGCTGTTGTGAGTACAGCAGTGGTGCACATGGGCTTTCAGGTGTTCCTGAAGCAGGATGTAAAGTCCTTTGGGGTTTGCCTAGAAGTGCTAGAGCTGGATCATAATCTTGTTCTATTTGGGGACTTTTTCAGAAAGCTTCAGATTGAGTTTCAAAGTGGCTGCACTAATCCAGCCAACAGTGTATAAGGGTGCCCCTCTCCCCACATCTACACCCCCATTTGTTGTCATTTCTGTTCCTGATCATGGCCATCCTGACTAATGTGAAATACAATTATAAATGGCTTTCATCTGCACTACCCTGACAGCCAAGGATGTTGAATGTTCTCAAAATGTTTACTAGACATTTTATTTCTTGTTCTGAAAACCTTCTGCTTAGTTCTGTAGCTCTTGTTATTTCATTTCTGGTTTTGTTGGGTTGGTTGGTTTGTTTGTTTGTTTGTTTGTTTGTTTTGGCTTTGGTTTTTTAGTTTTCTCATTGTTGTAGCCAAACACCTGGCATCACTTATTAACTGAGGAAGGATTTATTCTACCTTACAGGTTTTTCCCCTTTCCTTTTTGTTTTGTTTTGTTTGTGGCTGATCATGTTAGAAGGGACAGGAAGGAGAGAGGACTAGAGGTAGTGCACAGAGTGAGCCATAGGCTCAGTGCGTGGGTAGACAAAACTAGATCTGGCTGACCTACTTCTGCCAGCCAGACCTCACTTTTACATCCCAAAACCTCTCAAAATAGTCCCAGCAGCTGGGCCCACGTTTGGAAGACATAAGATAATTGGGGGGCATTTTATATTCATGTTATAACATATGAGAGATTGTGTTGAGGGTACAAAGGGGGAGTATACAGGTGATTAAGATGGCTATCCAGTTGTTCATAGGCAGAATTGATGGTAATGAAGGGGAAAGTGTAAGCATAGAAAAGTGATTGATTTGGGTAAGTTTGTGACTAGTGCTTTCCGATCAACAGCTAGCTATCCCCGCTTCAGGTATTTAATAGGTCCAGAAGGCTTTAGGGATGTAGCGCAGTGACAGAGTACATGCCTTACATGTGTGGACCATAGTTGAACAAGTCCCAAGCAGAAGCAACACACACACACAAACACACACACATCATGCATACACATGCATGCACACACAAAAATACAATATACATGTATACACATTTGCACATATATGTGCATACATACACATAAACACACACATGCACACATGCATGAATACACAGATGTTGGTCCATGATAAAGAATACTTTTAATTAAAATATACTTATATTAGTTTCTCCTTCTTTTTCCTTCCATACCATCTTCTCTCAAAATCATGACATTTTGTTCTTTAGTTGTTATTACATATACACGTGTTATTACATATACATGTGTGTGTGTGTTTATACATCTTACCTAAGTCAGAATGCAACAAAACAGCTGACAGCAAATTCTGGAGAGGACTCAAGGAAAAAGGAACCTTCAGTCACTGTTTACAAAATTGTAAACTGGTCCAGCCACCCTGGGAATGGGTGTGGAAAACTCTTTAAAAAAAAAAAAAAGGCTAAAAATAAAGTTAGATTTTTTCTTTTTTTTTTATTAATTTATTCATATTACATCTAAATTGTTAGCCCATCCTTTGTATCCTCCCTTTCTTTCCTCCCTCCCACTTTCCCCTTACTCCCTTTCCCTATGTCTGTAACTGAGGGGGACCTCCTCCCCCTGTATATGCTCTTAGGGTATCGAGTCTCTTCTTGGTGACCTATTATCCTTCCTCTGAGTGCCACCAGACCTCCCCATCCAAGGAACATGGTCCAATATGGGGCACCAGAGTTTGTGTGAAAGTCAGATCTCCTTCTCCACTTAACGGTGGAGAATGTCCTGTCCATCTAGACTGGGTAGGGGTTCGAAGTTTACTGCCTATATTTTCCTTGGCTGGTGCCATAGTTTGAGGAGGACCCCAGGGCCCAGACCCGCCTGTAGTTTTCCAGGACCCTCTGGATCCTTCTATTTCCTCATTCTCCCAGGCTTCTCACACCTAAAGTCTCAATAGGATGTCCTCCCCTCTGACCCACTTTCCTTGTAGGTAAAGTTTTTCATGGGGGCGTACCCCTTGGCCTAGTGTCTCGATATAAGTGAGTATATACCATTTGACTCTTTTTGCTTCTGGGTGAGCTCACTCATGATAATTTCTAGTTCAATCCATTTGTCCACAAATTTCGGGAATTCCTTGTTTTTAATAGCTGAGTAGTATTCCATAGTGTAAATATACCACAGTTTCTTTATCCATTCTTCTACTGAGGGACACATAGGTTGTTTCCATGTTCTGGCTATTATGAATAAGGCAGCTATGAACATGGTTGAGCATATGTCCCTGTTGTGTGGTAGTGCATCTTCTGGGTATATTCCAAGGAGT
>OU015747.1:7387-52499 GCA_907169655.1 Acomys percivali | reverse complement strand
TAGTGTTTAATTTCTTGAGTTCTTTATATATTTTGGATATTAGACCTTTGTCAGATGAAGGGTTGGTGAAGATCTTTTCCCAGTCTGTAGGCTGTCGCTTTGTTCTCTTGACAGTGTCACCTGCCTTACAGAAGCTTCTCAGCCTCATGAGGTCCCATTTATTAATTAAAGTTAGATTTTAAATGGATCAAGTAAGTCGAATAAGAGTTCCTTTACCGTTTGTTACTTTTCCTGCCACATTCAACAGTGAGCATGCCTTCGCTTGCTGCCTTCAATCTTCCACCATACATTATTAAGTACAGAATGAAGGAATAGATAATTATTTTGTGCTGACTCTTGTTAACTTTACTCCCTCTTTGATATGTATTTTGTTTCCAGGCATACTTGCCCCTCACCTTCTGGATCACCTTGTTGGACGCCTTTTACCAAAGCTTGGTCTGCTTCTTCGTGCCTTACTTTGTAAGTTGTTGTTTGCTCAGTATATTTGTCATTAATAATCAATGATGCCTCTGAGTACTTTGCTTCCAGAGTCTGGCTGAATGATAGTTGACTGACGTCTAACCCTCATAATATCTAGGTATTGGATTCAATTAAGTACCTAATTGAGTTCCCTTGGGTCTCTTGTAAACACCAAACTGTTTGATTTTTGTCAGTGGCTTAAATAAGATTTAAATTTTGGTCATATAAATATATTAACCAAAAATCATGCCCAATGTCAGAAACGTAAGAGCTTCTATTGGTGGGTTCTGGGGTAATCCCATCAGGCTTACACCCAGAGTATTAAATTTAAGTACCCATAAAGAATATCTTCAAAACTTAATAAAAATCACATGTTGTACAGATAAGTTTGGAAGAAACAGAGCTAAGCAAAGATTGTGTAAAAATTCATTTTAAAAGTTTAGACCAGCACTGAGCACAGTGGACACGGTGCAGCTGTCTGTCTGAGCCTTGTTCCAGAAAGAAATGTATGTGATCATGAAGTGTGTTGACAGAGTACAGCGTTGGTAGTAAAGACAATGATGTTCACTAGGCTGACAGTTTCTGTGCCTTGTTCAAGTTAAATTACCCAAATTAGCTCAAATATTCTGGCTATTATACTCTTCAAGAGGAATTTATACAAAGCAACTGGAAGTGCGTTCAGAAATGCATACTGTGAGAAGAGAGAATGAAATCATTTGAGGAATGGTAGAAGGACTTCAAGATGCAGAGGTGGGAGGGGATGTTTCCCCAGAAGTATAAGCATAGGGTAGTTGTAACTGGTATTTCAATGTTTTATCAAATGGGCCACATTTTATAACTTTGTGTGCCTCTGTCTGGGAACAAAAGCTTCCAAACAGATCAATTATTGTTTAGAATGAAGAGGAATTCCACCTAGCAGAACTATTTTAGAGAATACTCAAGCCACACTTGAGCTATAAACAAAATGGCCAATATGCCACCAAATGTGTGCACCTCCTCACGCTCACCTCATTGTTCTCTCCCTGTAGACCTACCATGGCTCTGACATTGACATCTTTGCATTCGGGAATCCTCTGAACACAGCAGCCTTGTTCATCATTCTCCTCCATCTGGTGATCGAAAGCAAGAGTTTGGTGAGCCTGTTCCTCCTGCTTGGGGATATATCTTCTTCAGCAGTGGTCCTGCCAAGCCCTCCATGACTGGAAGCTCAGTGCTGACAAGGCCCTGTAGGAAAAGGGTCATTCAGGGAAAAAGTGATGGTCACTTGGTGCCATGATGCTGAGTTCAGGGAAAGTGAAAAGTACATCTTTGTGTCTTTGTTTCTGTCACTAGTAGGTATTTCTTAGAGGCGTGAGTCAGTGGACCTAAAAATCACCACCTGTGCTTAGTAGGCTTTAGGACCAAGCTGATGGCTTTGCACTAAAAATCAGCAACATTCTGTGCTATAACCCCACTGTGTTAACTTTAGTAAATGAGCACGTTATTCCCTTGTGATATTACAAAGTATTTTTTATGTCTTCGTTATATTTTCTTATTATACTTGGGATGAACTTGAAAACCCTAATACAGCTCATCAGACCTTGTGGAGTGACTCTTAGCCTGTGCCCACACTCATTTCCTTGTTCAAGAGCTGGCACCACACATACCCTCTTCCAGCTTCTCAGGAGTATTGAGGTCATTGCCACATCAGAACATAGCTGCTTACTATATCTATTAGTAGAGATACTTTTAGATTTCCCTTTGTGTCTCAGTTAGGGTTTTATTGCTGTGAAGAGACACTATTACCATGGCAACTCTTAGCTGGGGCCACCATACAGTTTCAGGGTTTCAGCCCATTACCATCATGGCAGGAGCACATAGCCTGCAGGTAGACATGGTGCTGCAGAAGAAGCTGAAAGTTCTACACCTTGATCCGCAGGCTCAAGGGAGAGGACTGTGTGTCACACTGGGCATAACGAGCATATATGAGACCTCAAAACCCACCCTCATAATGACACACTTCATCCAACAACAAGGCCACACCTCCTAATAGTGCCACTCCCTGTGGCCAAGCACTCACACACATGGGCCTGTGGGGGCCATTCCTGTTCAAACTACCACACCTTGTATTTGTGACTTTTACCAACTTCAAAATATTACTTTAGATCATTATGTGTCCTTTTCCCCTAGAGCTTTTCCTTAATCATCCACTATCTCATTTTTTCTTGCTTTTAGTCATAAGCTTAAAATAATGTATAGTTATTTGTTTAATTATGATATTATCTGATTCATGTTTTTCTTCCTCATAAAATTATAATAGCTGTGACATCAGGGCTCATGCCTGTTTTATTCACTATGTAAACCAGTGTCAGAGATAAGGCTCACTCAGTGTGAGTGTTTGAAAACTGCTGGTGAGTGAGGAGGCAGATGCCTGACCATTTGAGGAGTATATTTACCATCAGGTAAATAAATGGATTTCAAACAGGAACCCACTGAGTGAGGTTATGATTTAAAACATATAATACTACATTATCAAATTGTTTCTAACAGGTTATAAAGCAGGAACAATTATCTACTTTTGTCATCATTTGCTTTGTTTATGCATAATGATCTATAACTAAATCACATAAACCCTGAATATGATAAAATATTCATATAGGCAACTACCAGCTTGATGGAAGGAAATTGAAAGCTGTAATATTTGGTCTCCTTTGAACATCTGTTCAACTTTTAAACAATTGTTAGAGATACTTTTGGTTCTGCCACAAGCTGTGAGGTTTGTGTATTCCAAAGGAACCATCCTGTATACCCGTTGGGGTTCACTGATTGAGTGAAACAACAATCCATTCTGGATAATCTAAGCAAGTAAAAATGTTCTGAAAATTACAGAGGGACCATGGTTCAACAAACATGAAAACCTCAGGAGCCAGCAGAGGGCCAGAGAGCAGAAATTAATGGATATGTTTGTCAGGACACACGCGGGTCTGAACTGCCTGCATGTGCTTTCTTCTGCTCTTGCCTCACTGTGCCCTGGTCCTAGTTCAGGTGACGCAATCCTGCTTCACTGGCTTTGGTTACAGGCTTTAGCCTGAGAGGAGTGAGTTGCCGACACTAAGCTCAGTGCTGAGGGTTCTTTCCAAGGAGAAAGAAAGCTAAAAATGCAGTACTGTCTCCGTACACATTACATCTTGGAGAAGTGTCCCTCCTGCCCTCATGGATTCTGCAGTACCTTTTGCAGAAGACTCAGCCACTTTGAGCTCTTAAGTCACATGTCATTCACACTCTTGCTCACTGTGTTGTGTCTGCCTCCCTCTTTCTGGGCCGTTTTATCCAGTGTTCTCCACATTCACTTTCTTATGTCAACTCATTTACAATTGTGTGCTGTGATGTCATCATCTCACTTGCAAAAGCATATAATAAGAGAAAAACAAAACTCTAGAATAGTGCTCAAATTTAATGGAGGGAATTTGAGCAAAAAGAACTGAAAGAAGGAAAGAAAGGAGGAATGGGGGAGGAAATGAAGAAAGAAAGAATAAAGAAAACAAGCATAAATAAATAAATAATAAAACCTGGAGGCATGACATTGCTAATCAAGGAGTTAGCGAACATTTTCTGAGTGGCTTCTACATTTTATAAGATATGAACAATATTTCTGACCTCTGCAAAGATATCTACTTTGGGGAAATGCTTTGCATAATTGGAAGCAAAATAAGAATGAATTAGACCTTGATTGAAAATTACTTGCTTACCTGCCACAGGGGCATGACCCTGCCCAGGGCCATATAAAAGGACAGACCCTCCATGAGGTCTCTCTCTCTCTCTCTATTTCCTCTTCTCTCTATACCTCCTCTAACCCCCTCCACTCTCTCTCTACCTCCTCTACCACCCCTTTACTTTCTCTTCCCCCCCCCTTACTGTCTTTCTCTGGGGTACTCCTCCCCCATTTCCTTCTCCCCCCCCATGCTTATTTAATAAACTCCTCTACAACATAAAAAAAAAAAGGAAAATTACAGTCCTAGAAAAGAGATTTATACCTCCTCCCGAGGTTCAGGGATCATCGTAGAGGTCAGGAGGAAAGAATGTAAGAGCCAGAGGAAGTGGGTGGGTGACTCTAAGGAGATAATGTCTTATGGAAATAACCTGGAGGAAGCCCTACCTCTGAACTCACGGTCATTGGGTCAAGCATGTACAAAACCGATGAAATCCTAGGCCAGACTACATCCTGACAAGGGGAGGGCAGTTGGGCACACAGTCCCACGCCAAGCCAGGGAGTGTTTGGCAACTATTAGCTTCTGCCATAAAGAGAGACGGTTTTCTCTCAAGTGTTAGCTCCTGCTAAGTGGATCACTCTTCAGTGGAAAACCACATATCCAAGAATACTGGGCAACATAAATTGGTCTTGAAGGATTTAACAAGCAAAAACAAGACACAAAGTTGGGTAGGTAGGGATTGGGAATAGGGCTTGGAAGAGTTGTGGGGCTGAATATCATTAAAACATGTTGTAGGAAACTCTTAGATAAGTTTTTAAATGATCACAGTGTATTTCTACCATTCCATTAAAATCTAAATTTGAAAGAGAGAGAAAAAAAAGAGATTTATAAAGACAGTGTTTCATACAGGAGGAAAGCCCGAACCCATGTCACCAATAGTATGTCCACTGTTGGGTGTGATGTGCACTGCACTAAGTAACAGCGAGAAGGCACAGCAGCTCTTACAAGCTTCTGCCCTGAGCGTTCTAAACATCCCTTCCTATTCATTGAACCTTGCTCCATTGAAAGGGAGTGGAGAGCTGCAAGCCACTTGAATGCTGGATAAGGGAAGAGACTAGAGTGCAGGTGAGCAAATGTAGTATCTACTATATTTGTGAATGGCTGAAGTTTGAAGATTACTGAAGTAAGACAATACCTTAATCAATTAAATGAGTTGCTGTAAAAAAAAAAATGGGTGACTACATACAAAATGACAAAGGACATCTGAACACCTCCTGGCACATGGACAGTGTAGAGTGGCCAACAGAATCGGCCATTGACTTCTGATTTAACTGTGAAGAATTTAAACACTCTCATGGGCCACTATTGAATGATCTGGCTTATACCCTTGTGTCTTATGTGGTAAGGTCTCGGATGTACGGTCTCTTTAGTGGAGCAGGTTTTGCCAGGTTGCAATACGCCAGCGGTAAGCATTCTTTTCCTGGCCCTTCTTGTCCTGTAGACTTGGATCCACATGCTGGTCATTGCTGCGAGCATCTTTTCCTACTTTTTCTTTGCCTTGGCTTTTGGAGCCTTGTGTGTAACTTGCAACCCACCATCCAACCCATACTGGATTATGCAGGAGCACATGCTGGACCCAGTGTTCTACTTGGTTTGTCTTCTTACAACCTGCATAGCTCTTCTTCCTAGGTACGTAATTTGTTTGCCCCTCAAGAGAGTAAATACATGGAATCAGGACTAGATTGAGCGAGTGAAGACATCTGTTTCTCGCTCATGGAAAAATCCAAGTTAATTGACAGTTCACAGGAATAAAAAAACTTTGCTTCACGGGATTATCTGAGGGCCTACCATGCCCTAACGTTTGCTCAGCCATTCCCTGAGCCTTTGCCTTAGTCTGTGGCTTACAGCTATAACAGAATACCCAAACTGGGTAACTTAAGAACAGAAATCCCAAGGTGAAACTTAATGCTGCATTCACACAAGGCAAAGGCAGGAGAGCACACCCCTTCTAGCTTTGTCACTTCATAAAGGCTCCACTATTATATCATAGTGTACAAGGTCTGTCTCATGCCAAAAGAAAGGAAGTTTCCTGTGGGCCAGGGGAATGGATCTGCTAGTGAGAGCCATCTTTACTTATGCAGAAGAATCTTCTATGCTTTGAGTATTTTCCCCACAAAATTCATGTTGACATTTATTGTCACTGTAACAGGAGAAGAGGGGAAGGGGTCCTTTATGCTTACTTGGCATTCAATTAAAGGCAAATTACTATTTGTTAATGTTTCAAGAATTCTAATTTGTTTAATATTTTTAATTATCGTATTTTGAGTTTTTAAGTCAGGGTCTTGCACAATAGCCCAATCTGGCCTGGAATTCAATGTCAAGCTTATGCTGGCCTTGAAGTCATGGTATCTCTCTAACTTAACCTTTCAAGTGTTGGAATTATAGAGGCTCACCACCATACCTAGTTTTATATTATTTTAATCTCCATTTTGTAGCTGACTCACTTTCCTGTACCTCAGAAACCAAGTGTCGTTTGCTTTTTATTTTAACTCCATGGGTCCCATAATGCAATGGAAGTGAACATAATTCTGTGATGTTCTTTGTAACCTAGGTTTGTATACCGAGTTCTCCAAGGAACTGTGTTTCCATCTCCAATTCTGAGAGCCAAGTACATTGACAGACTTGCTCCAGAGGAAAGAGCAGAAGCTCTCAAGAAGTGGAAAGGGACTGCAAAGGTCCATCAAGTGACATCAGAGTGTGCCAGCCAATCAGCTGCTAAGTCAGGAAGACCCATGCCTGGCTCTTCTGCTGTCCTGGCAATGAAGTCAGCAACAGCATGTACTGTTGAACAAGAAAGTTTACCTATATGTGAGACTGTGCTAGACCATGGCTACTTTGAACCTGGGGCCTCAAAGATGACTGGACCCTCAGCACATTAAAAATGCAAGACACCCTGCTTAGAATTGCAGGTAATCTTTCAAGTTTGGAAGGATACAGACGAAGCGCCTCTCAAAAGTGAGGGTTACTTGGGTTGTTATACAAGGGATAATCAGCGTTTTGCTTGGTATGGAAAACCTACACCATGTCTACAGTTGTACA
Source organism: Acomys percivali (assembly GCA_907169655.1). NCBI lineage: Eukaryota > Metazoa > Chordata > Mammalia > Rodentia > Muridae > Acomys > Acomys percivali. The sequence continues at coordinate 45,252 of OU015747.1, read as the reverse complement.
CCTGTGTGCACATTTGTAAACAAGGGTTAGCGTTTGACATGAGCAGTGGTTAGGGAAGTGGAATGTTTGATTCGGTGTCATAGGTTGTTTTTATGAAACTTTTTAGATTTTTGTAAGGGAATTCTAATTGTCTTATAAGTTCAAACATTATCAAAGAGATTTATTTGAAATATATTTGTTTTATAGGTAAGTCTCGTGCATTTGGAAAACGCTTTAAGCGAGATCCAGCCTAAATTCTCTTTAAGAAAAAAAAAAGTACTTCTAAAACTTGTTCATTAGGAAAACTCATTAATTTGAAGACAAATTCCCAAGAGCCTTTTGTTTCTCATGAGAAGAGTTCTTTGGTCTCCAACTGAAAGTGTTTAGCTTCCCTCTTTGTCATTTCAGCACTGTGATGAAGGGGAAGGGAGAGAAGAGGGCTGGCATTCTCAACAGCACCAGGCTGCCTTCTGCTCTGTTAACTGTTAGGCATGAGATCCCTATGTGCAGATGTCATCAACCAGGGAACAAACAAATCAATTATGAAACACAATCAGCTGTGCCTACACAGCGTGAGCAACTTCTGAGTGCTAAAACCGACCACACCCACATCAGTGTGAAACAATCATCCTCAAAACAGTCTTCCAACAACCCCTTGAGAGTTCAGAGTGTAACAGTGCCCAACAACTTGTGGATGTTGTGTCCTCTACAGAACAAGATACGGGGCGACTGGGAATCCCCAAGGCTCTTTGAATAAGTAACACATTAAGTGTGGAATGTCTGTTGAGGGTTTTCTGCTGTGAGAAATCATGGATGCTGGCCCCACTTAGTGCCTAGAAGCTAGTTTACTCCAGGTCAGTCAATTTGCCATTGTGAAGTCATGTGCTCTTGCTGAAGTCTCTCAATATGTCCACATTCATCTGATGGCTGTCACTTACCAGGCGTCTACAACTCCCTTCTATGCTACGTCAACGTTTTCTAAACTTATTCTCAGGGTCCAACTGTTACCTGCTGTGTACTACCCAAGTCACTTTCTGTACCTTCCTGGTATCGTTGTTAAATGGCCTTTTCATACAGACAGACTTCTGGAACTATCACAATACCACGTGGCAAAAAAAAGCTGCCTTCCACTTCCCGGAGATTTTTTTAAAAAAATAAATTATTTAATAAATAATGTTCACTGAAAACTGTCATCACTCTCTGAATCCTCCTGTAATTGATGCCAGTGCTGAGAAATGCCAAGGCATGCCTTTGTCAGAATGCTGTTTGGGGCTCTTTGTCTAAGGGGGGAAAATCACTTGATGTCAGATCATCTATCATATCAATAACAACTGGAATTCATCCCAAGCAAACGTTAAAGAGATACTCATATGTGCGTCAAAGGTTTTAACCTAAAGATTAAAGGAGCATGACAAGGAGTAAGAAGAAGGCCATTTCCAAGATGTGAATTATGTGTACATTAGAATATAGAATCACTGAATATTTTTCTGTTATGGGGCTACAGTCTAATATCTACAAATCCAAAATCCTCACAACTTTGTTCATACATTAAGTCCAAACTCAATGTGATGTATAAATCTGAAACTATATAGAGTATTTATATACTTTATGCAATTTTTTGGGTATTTTGCTCAAAAGTATTGCTACATTTAATTACTTGGTGATTAACTATTTTTCTTTAATTAAAAAATTTTGAAACAAACCAGGCCACTAGGCTAAGGAGGTTTCAGATCTCTGTAAAGCTTTTAAAAGGTCAAATTTACAAGAGAATAACAATTTTATGCAAGATTAGCAAGTGTGGTATGTTGTATTTTCATATTAGGATATTTCACCAAATTTTGAGGAATCCAAGAAAACAAATAATAAACATTTTGGGATATGATTTTATTATAAAGGGTTTCTAAAGAGTAGAAACACTTGCAGAATGCACTACTCTTGTTCTCTTGGCAGGGTTGAAGTTCTCTGGGTATTCTGTGAACGATAGTCTTAGCAGCTCATCAGACTAATGATTAAGTTCTTACTAGTCTAAAAGAGCAGATTACTGTGAGAGGGAGTTATACATCATGTAAGTGTTAGTTGACAGAAAACCAGGTACCACAATGCTACTAGAGGGATATTCATTTTCCTGGAATTCAGTCTCTATGTTCTATCCATAGTCCTCAAGAAAAACCAAAAAATACTGTACTATTTTATTTGAATTCAGAATTATTTAAACGAAGTCCAATATAGACATTTTACTGAATATAAGTTCACCAAGGCTAAAAAATGTTTTATTAATCATGTGTCAACAATTATAACAAAAGTGACCAATGGTCTTAAACCTTCATACAGTCATGACTACAGTACAATACTTGCTACACACTCTTTGTAACAAGTTCCAGGGTAAGAGGTGAATAACATGGAAAGTAAGGGTTCAAACAACTTTTTGCCCTTTAACTATATTGACACATAAAAAAAGAGTACAGGGCTGGAGAGATGGCTCAGTGGTTAAGAGCACTGACTGCTCTTCCAGAGGTCCTGAGTTCAATTCCCAGCAACCACATGGTGGCTCCAAACCATCTACAGTGTAATCTGATGCTCTCTTCTGGCCTGTGAGTGTATATGCAGGCAGAGCACTGTATACATAATAAATAAGTCTTTTTTAAAAATAAAATTGTTTAAAAAAAAAAAAGAGTACAAAATACACATATAAAATTGCAGGTAGTCCCTGTTTGGAATGCTGAGGCAGTCTGGTTACTGGTAAAGTTAAGTAGTGCATCCTACTTGTTCAAAAAGACATTTGGATGTGACATAGCTGGTTTCTGGTTAATTAAATTAGGTATATATGAAGGTTTGTCTTTTGAAGCCTTTTAGTGGAAAAATGTTTTAACCACTAATTGCTTTGGAAATCAATTTGCATAAAGTGGCCCAGTGCTTAAAAGCACCTTTAAACTTAGTTTTAATTATCATTGAGGCAAAATGGCAACACCCTATGTTAGACATCATGAGGAGAAAATTGCAAAATGTTATTCTCCATGCAACATTTTGCTACACTTTGGAATATACTTCTGTAACTTTTCTTGTTTGGGAAAACAAAGGCAGACTAATTTTCAGATTTAATTGAGGGTGTGATACCATTTAATTTTTTCTCATTTTAGCTTGCTTGTTTTGCAAAATGAAAAGGTTTTTTACTCATTTTCACATAGGCAAACAAACTATTTCTACAAGGATCGACCTTGTTGCTGAAATCTCAGTCATCAGACATATACTGAAAATCCTCAGTAATGGGGAAGGTCCTATGAAGATCTTCTGTGAAATTACAATCTTAATATGAATACAGAAATGATAGAATTATACTTCTGCATGTCACTTGTTAGCCAGAGAACTTTACATTCGGTATGTCTTGTAACTTCAACTATCTAGATCAATTTTGTGGGTCTTTTCTCTGTCTTTCATAATTTCCTCAAATTATTTAGAAGAGTATGGTAAATAATATTATGCATGTACACTATCTTGTTTTTTTATAAATTAAAAGCCAGTCTCCAAGGTAAGTTCTGAAAAATGTTCCCCCCTACGCTACTGTGCTTGAGCAGAAACTGGAAGTGATCTGTCAGCGTGTATCTCTGTGGTGTGTGTGTGTGTGTGTATGAGAGAGAGAGAGAGAGAGAGAGAGAGAGAGAGAATAAAAAGGAACTTCCTATACCTTGTCACCATAGAGTTCCAAATGCTGTCTCTATGGAGTTGATAACTCCAGCTGTGCTCAAGGTTAGCCTAGCAAAAGAATAAAACCCACTTTGCTCTGTGTTTTTAAAAGAATTCATAAACTAATGAATGATAAAGTTGAAAATATTAAATGCTGAGTGAAACTTCTCTCACACAAACAGATCGTGCAGTGTGCGTTGAGCATTCTATCCATGAGAAACCTGTTCATACAGCCCTTGGCAGGATAGACTCTATGGTCAGGAGGGCCATTGCTGGTGTAGGTTTCTGGCAAAGTCTCTGATTATACTTGGAATTCCTTTTGGAGAAAGGTCTGGACATAGCTCTCTTTCAATCCATTCCACAAAGTAAGACACATTGCTGTATACTCCAGGCCCCAAAAACTTGGAAAAGCAGATGGAACCCCACGAAGTTAAACCAAATAATGTCCACTGTCCTCTGGGTCACTCGCAAACCAGAGGCCCACCACTGTCTCCCTGCAAGGAATAGCAACTGTTGTTAGTCATGGGCTTTCAGAGGTCTAGTGTGAGGCTGCCATCCTAAGGGTGCAATAAAGCCCAAATCAGCTTAACTGAGTTGGAAATGTTCAGCAAAGTTTTCCATGGTAAGCCTGAGAGGGCTTCTGCTTTCCACTGTACAAAGAGAACTTTCCAATAAACATGATGGATTCTGAGCTTTAAAGGGATTAATACAGTTTGTAAAGGGATTTTTGTTCTGTCTTGTTATGAGGTCAGAAGAGTCTTAGTGACTTCCTGGATATGACAGAATGTCATAAATTATTTTAAAGCCCTTTATGCATCAAAACTAATTACCTCAACAATTTTATTTTTTAAGTTGGGTTGATCTTATAAAAGTAGGAAGTACCCAAAATGAAAAATTAAAACATCCCTCCAGTAATCACTTGTACAAAATATTCCTAAATGAACCATCACAAATACCACTTAATTATGTTAGGCTAATAACAGACATGGTTTATCTTGGCTTCATACCAAAATCTGAGGAGTCTGACCACTCCAAAGCAGCAGAAAAGCAGTGTAGCAGATCCACTACCTGCTCCTCTCTTGCTGGCTTTGTACACTTGCCCATTTGAACCCCAGAGATACTTTAGCACAACAGCTGAGGGTTGTTTAAGTAGAACTAAAAGCCCATCTCTACACTGCTTAAGAAGCATGTTTTGCAGATTGCTATGGCCATAAACTCTGTCTGAGGTTGGAAGTAGTGACATTGGACAGGTTAGTAACCAAATGAGAGTGAGTATAAAGCAATGTGAGGGTGGTCACATTGAAGACAGAAGTCCTTCCACACACTATGGAAGCTGAAGTGCCAATGTATGTCCTAATGCCATCATAGTTATACCTAGCAATGTCATCTGGTGTCCCCTACTGCTTAAGATAGTGGATTTAAAGCTGTAGCTTCCATTTGCCTCTGGTAATTAGGCTTGTCCTAGCCACCAAAATGATCAAAGGAGATGGACTGACTCAACTGTCCTCTGGGCAGTGAACCATTTTCACAGTGTTCCTCAGGGAATACGCATGACTTGTGGTCAGCTATGGAAGCTCACCAAAGTCATAAGGGGATCCTGGTCACTTGCACAGTTGGAAGGCAGATTACCATGTGTGAGTCCATTGTGCCAGACTCATAGCCAGCACATACCATCCGACTGGTGATGGCCAAAATAGGACTGGCATTGCTCCAGAGGAATAATATGGATTTCCCCCTCCTGCAGCTTAAAGAGTACTACATTAAAAAAAGATGAAGAAAGAAAGATGTACAAGAGCCTAAAAGTGACTTGAAGGTGTGGCCAGCAAAATACAAAATGAACACTATTAAAAGAATATTTTCATAACACCTAGAGAACCATATCTTTCCTCTTAGATATCATCTCAAGGGGAAGATTTGTTTGGAACCCAAATATTTTACTTAGAACTTTGATAGCAATCATCTAGTGAAACTATTTTTCTAGTGAGGCAGACTGTTTAAATAAGAAGTTCTCAAACCATGGGTCCTGACCCCTTACCTCTTTATAAAATTGAATATCAGATATCCTGCATATCAGATATTTACATTGTTATTCATAACAGCAAATTTATAATTATAAAATAGCAGCAAAATAATTGTATTATTAGGGGAGTCACCACAAGATGAAGACCTGTATTAAAGGGTCACAGCATTGGGAAGGTTGAGAACCACTGGCTTGCATTTTCCCCTTGTCATGTGCAATGGAAAAACATCAGCTATGACAATTATAAGGGGGACATCAAAGCAGGGCTTCTAGCTCAGCATATCTGCCCTCTCTAGGATTAGAGAAAACTTGCTGACCCTCACAGGGAGGGGCCCAGCTCACACATGCTTCTGCTACCCTTGTTCTGATGTGGAACCTTTAATCCTAGAGGCTGTGACAGAAAGATTTGAAAAGGACAGTATCATTTCTTACCTACAATAGATGGAAGATGTGGTTCCTGTCTTGCTTAAAGTTTCTCAAGAATAATAGTGACTGTCTTCAAGCAAAACCTCACAAGTTTTACTTGCCCATCCTAAAAAAATCGTACAGGTTGTTCTTTGAAGCAATGATGGGGAAAGAGTGCTAATAATAATCATTGTTTGGGAAAAATAAATGTGATGCAGGACAAGTTTAACCAGAAGGCTGAAAGTGAGCACAGCAGTCAACACTGTACTGCACACTAGGGTAGACAAGGCTCATGCTAGCAGCATCTTCTGGGCCACAGGGCGTTTCCTCTGTGTGACAATCTTGTGTGTTCTGGGATCGTCTCATTCTTTCTGTGACAGGCAGGAGACTGGACTGGCTAAGGTCAATCTGAGCTTCCAGAATGAATTCATTTGTCTGCTCTTCATGGTGTCCCCTGACGGCCACATATGCTCCATGGTACCCTATTACTATGAGTTTCTATACATATTTTGTACATACTTTGTAAAGAACACAAATAGACATTATGAAGTATATTCCACTCATTTTGTTACAATACTAACCATGTTTTTAAAAGCAACCTGTATAGGAATGGTGGCATTATAAGGCAACATTGCCTTCAAAATTATTACAGGAAGGTCTTCGAGTCATTGATGTCTATATAAGCATTTCCTTCCCCTCACTTTTTTAATCATATAGAAAAGAACTTAGCTTTAAAAATCAGACTAAATTTCAAGAAGGAAACAAGTTCCTTTAAATTTGTGTTCTTATAGCTACTACCAAGATGCTAGGAGGCTAATATATACAATCATTCAGAGAAGCATGGCCCACTCCTACAGCTGTTGTAACAAGTTATTGATTCAGTTCTTATTCTAAACCTTAAATAAGTTAAACTACCAGCAAATGCCCTTTAGAGAGGTCGATCATAAGTAGTAACATTTTTTCTATGTGGTTTGTGTTTAAGTCACTTTTTATAAATCCTAATTTAAATATTAGATGTGATGTGTATGTGCCTCTTTATAGAAGGATGTGCTGCATATGTAGATAAGAACAAACCAATTACAGAACTGAAAATGATCATGTGTCCTGACTGCAGAAATGGACTTGCCTGATTATTCCATACAGTCTCTGAGATATTGCCAAGGGAGAGCCCAAGCGATTGCTCTCTAGAGCAGCATGCCTGGCAGGTCTCACCTTTCATGGAAGGTCCAAAATATTGGTAATAGCTCCCTGGAGAAAGAGTCAGAGCTGTGGGAAGGGTGTTAGCGTTTGCATCTCAGGTAGACAGGTTTATGTGCTATGATGGATTGCTCAGTTTTGCAATCAGCTCAGAGGGGAGAGCATAGCACAGTCTAAGTATTTACCCTGTGTGGCTGTGTTTTTACAAGTGAAATAGGAAACCATAGCCAAAGGCCAGAAGGAATCCTAGTGCTTTTCATCTATGAGCTCAACAAGCAATCACAGATGACCCTCGCTTACTTTTGTTACCCATGTGGCCCCAGCCTGTGATGTAGCAGTACTTGTCTGGTTCTAGAAACTCCTCTGGGCTGGGTAAGCAAACAGGTCTGATGTAGCTTGTCTCACTGATATCATTGCCCAGCTCCACTATGCTGATGTCATAGCCCACAACCACTGGGCTGTACTGGGGATGTAGCACAATGGTCTTCACAAAGCAGGTCTGCACAAAGACCAACGGGTGGTCCAGGTTGTTTATGCCAAATACCACTTTCCACACATCAGCATCCTCTCTCCTAAAACAATCCAAGAGTACCTTCATCTCTATCTGCTTTGATTGCACATGCTTTTAAAAGTATTCTTGTATATAGACAATGGCTACTCCCATTCCTATCTCCTAATACAGTCACTTAAGAAGTGGTCACACAGTAGCTTGAGGCATGAGTAGCTGAGTGTTATTATATGAGGAAGCAAAGCTCAGAAGTCTTTTGTTATTTCTTTAGTTAATTAATTTTTATTTGCTTTTTTTTTTTGGTTTTGTTTTGTTTTGTTTGTTTGTTTCAAGACAAGATTTCTCTGTGTATCATTAACTGTCCTGGACTCACTTTCTAGACCAGGCTGGCCTCGAACTCACATAGATTTACCTGCCTCTGTCTCCTGAAGTGCTGTGATTACAAGCATGCACCACCAAGCCTGGCAATTAAATATTTTTTAAAGTATGGAATGCTTCACAAATTTGCATGTCATCTTTGTGCAGGGTTGTAGTGCTAGTCTCCCATGTCTGTTGCAATTCTAAGTAGCAAGCACAAAGCCTTCTTGAATAGGATTTCCTTTTTCTTTTCTTTTCTATTTTTTGTTTGTTTGTTTCATTTTTGTTTTTGTTTTGTAGACCAGGTTGGCCTTGAACTCACAGAGATCTGCCTACCTCTTCCTCCCCAAGTACTAGGATTACAGGCGTGTGCCACTGCACCTGGCTGAACATAGTATGTTTGAAAACAGAACTTGTATGGTCTTTGAGGCAGTTACCTGACATTTTAATGACATGTTTTATAACATGAGAATGGCAATTAAAAGTTAAGCGAAAGAGGGGGGGGGGCATTAAAGAAAGAATGAGGGTGGGTAGCCAAGACTAAGAGGTCCTTCCAAAAAAGAAAAAATACTTCAGGGAAGTATACTATTTGTAAATTTCAAGGCCAGGGTTCTAAATGCCCACTTACAAACCCCGAAGGCCAATCTCAGGTTGCATTTTGGAGGAGCATTTGGCATCAATAGTTTAGGCTATTTTTACCTTAAATTAGCTTTCTTCTCCAAGTTTATAGGTCTTGCCGGGGCTTTGGAATTCCCTGCAATCTCGTGCCCATCTTTTCTTCGGGGTCCTTCTTCCACCCTCTTGGTGTCAATGTTCGCGTGCTTTAGTATTCTCTATGCATCCCTCACTCCCTTAATGATTTCTTGCAGCCCAATGGTTTTAAATACAGCATACTCTGTTGACTCCTGAGAAGATATCACAAGCTAAGTTCTTTGACCTGAGTCACAAACTTTACCCAATTGTTTATTAAACACACTCACTTGGTTTGATAATAGCCAAGATCTGTAAAAGGTGGTCTATGTGTTTTAACATTCAAAATTTTTGGAAATCATACACCTCCAATCACTAGTGACTAGCTGAACCATTTATTTCCTAAACCCACTACTGAGGGCAATAGAAAGTCCTCTTCACCCCTCCTTTCAGTGTGTATCCTCGATCTTGCTATTCTACATTCTCTACATTCTTTGCTTAAGAACCTGCTTTAATGTCCTTTTCATGGTTTTTATTGATATCAGTGGCATTGGATGTTAGTAGATCTATTTGTCTGCTCTCTATAGTGCCCTCTCCCACCCACACAGAGTTTTATATCAGTGAAAACAAGAATTAAGTTATGGAAAAAGTGTAACAGCCATGAAGTCTAGCTCAGTGCCTTCCACCTCTTGGCACCAGCTAATCACTGCCCTATTAAAATGGAATACTGAGGGTATCTAACCTCCTGGCTGTTTAAGGAAAACCAAAGATGTAGGTTTTATGCAAAACATCCAGATCCAAAGGTTAAATAGAGGTTTTTAAAAAGAAAATTAGATTCCTAGTCTAAATTATCCAATTGTGTATGAGCTTTATTATTTTCCAAGTGTTTCTACACATTGTTGCAAGTGGTCCTCATCATGGCTGCTATGAGAGATGTATAGGGATATTTAGTGATAAGTCACATAAGTCACAGAGATGGTAATAGGAACTAATGGGGTCAGAAAGCTGGTCTCTTGAACACCTACACCACACGTTGTCTATTCAACTTTGAAGCGATGAATAGCATCCATAGATATGAACTGAGGTGCTAGGAAAGAAAAGTTTGTCAGGTGACTGGAAAATCATTGTGATACGATGGCAGATGACAAAGGAAGATACTGTCTTGTTGAGTGTATCTTTCAGGTGTGATGGAGGTCAGCCACCAGTGATCATATTATAGAGAGTGAAGAGCTCTGTAAGGCAAAGACACCAAAAAACTAACAGAATGACTTAAGCAAACCACATACACACACACACACACACACACACACACCTTAGATCTTTCACAGTTAGACTTGAGAGGGTTGTGAAAAGGGAAGAAAGAAGATATAACGGGAGGGAAGGAGGGAGGGAAGGAGGGAGGGAAAAGACAACATCATAATGTAGTCACCACAAAGTCCCAAAACTCTACAACTAAGTAGAAATAGTAGCATTCTGTGTCTGTATTCTGCCATCACAAGTGAACACAGTGCGAAGGGGAAAGGAAGAATCATCTAAACAGTTAAAGTGACTACACATGGATCCGAGTACTATGAAATTGGGGTCTGTCACAGAGTGGCAGGAAGTTACAGCAATTATCAAAAGTCTTAGCTGTAAAATGAATAGGAGTTTGTTTCAAATTAAAAAATATAGGAAATGGCTCTTCAGTGAAATTGCTTACAAGGATGAAGGAGTGTGCTGTCTGTTACAGTCCATGTCTTCTTAATAGATAATAACTGGAGGCCAGCAAAGCGCTTCATCTCCCTGCTTCCACCTCTCCATTCAAAAATGACATGCAGCCGATATCCATAAAACTCATCTTCTAGGTGATTAATATGTGTGTGATTAACACATTGCAGTACTGAACTGATGTACAGTTCCAAACATGGGGAGAGTTGATGAGAGACTACTGACCCTCTATCTGATCACTAAGGGACAGGAAGAATCAATAGCCATGTAAAGTGGGGGTGTTTATTACACATTTCAATGGACATCTTTTCTAAGCAGTCAAGGGTGTGTGTGCGTGTGTGTGTGTGCATGCGTGTGTGTGTGTGTGCGTACGTGTGTGTGCGTGAGTGTGTGCATGTGTGTGTGTGCGTGTGTGTGCATGTGTGTGTGCGTGTGTGTGCATGCGTGCGTGTGTGCGTGTGTGTGTGTGTGTGTGTGTGTGTGTGTGTGTGTGTGTGTAGTAGTAGTCATTGCTGCCATCGTCGTCATTGTCATTGTCGTCATCATCGTCGTTGTCGTAGTAGTAGTCAATGGTAATTGGGAGAAAAGGTAAAATTGGCAGGAAGTACAAACTTAAAATCTACTAACAATATTTGAAATTTAAATATGGTAACACTTAGCACTATATTCTCAAATAAGGCATATAATTGGATCAGTAACTAAAGACACATCAGAAAGCCAGGCAGTGGGCCCTGGAACATTCAGTGGTCCCAAAACAGGTGAAGATAGAAAAAGAAAAGAAAATGGTAGGTAGTGAAAACAAAACGTAAGCCAAAAGATCTTTCAGTATTCCTGAATAAAAATAGATAACGTTACTTCAATAGAGACAGTGATACAATGGCAAAGGACATTCCAGTTAGCTGAAACTGAAAACTCACTGCTGGGTTTGGCTAGATGGAAGTCATTACTCCAGTAAGCCTTGTTTTTTGCTGGCCTTGATGACACAACTATCACAGGCACTGAGGTAGGAAAAATGGAGATGATCACTACAACTACAACAGACATTTTAGGTGTCTTCCAGTGGGCATTGATCAAAGTGGAGCAATACTTGAGGATGGAAGTGAAGGAAAGAGGGGGGCTTTAAGTCAGTGTTGTTAAGGCACAGATGTAAGAGGAACGATCCAGCTACCAGGGAGAAACCGATGCAGAGAAGACATGGTGTTGTCAGGAGTGAAGTCTGTTGGAAGCTGTGAAGGGACATGACTGTTCTCGGATAGAAGGGGCACATCCTTCACCACAGCAAAAGGCAAGATTGGAGATGGGGCCAGAGGTACAAGGGACATCGGGGAGCGAGGGTTAGGATGAGATGACTGCTATGACAGCATCTCTACCATTCTTGATATATGAGGCGAGATCTGTAGTGGGTGGTGGAGATTTATTGAGGCAAAAGCTGTCAAATAACTAACTGTCTCTTCAGGTGAAAGCTGACTTTACTATGCGGGTGCCCATTGCATTAACTAGATGCTCATTTGAGGCTCGTGATCATACATTTGACATGAGCGCAGTTAGCAATTGGATACATGATATTCTCTAACAATGCTCAACCTTTCTGCCTCTGGTGTGGTGTACCAGAACAGGAAGCAATGACACCGGGAAGTAGTAAGTCTGTCTCTTCTGGTTCTGAAGGCTTTCCACTCACAGCCATTCTTTTCCTGATTAACTTTGCCAAACTAAATTTGGCTAAAGTTTTCTTTGAATCAAAAGTTAAAAGCAGAAGGGGAGCATTTAGTGTTGGAAATTCCAGATACTATGAAGATTGGTTGGTAAGTTGGGCCATCTACTATCTGTATAATAAACATTTTGGTAGTGGGGTGGGGGGAACATTAGAATATCTCCAGAAGTGGTAGAGCAGTGGGGAGCATGGAGGCAGCCACCTGGGAGTTTCTGAAACCACATTTGCTTACTCTTCGATAATGCTGAGTATAGTACCACAGAGGAGGTGTGGGTCCAAGGCTGACAATGTCTGTTTTTTATAAGCATTTCTAATGATGGGAATGTATCAAGTTCTGCCAGAAGATGAGATCAGGTGAGGTTAATCCACTAAAAGACAAACCACCTCGTGTGGGAGCTTGATTGTTGACAGCTGAAAAGCTCCTGTGACCAGACTCTGGGAGGAGATATATAAATGAGCCCAAAACTGGAGAGGGCGCTTTGGAGACTTGGGATAGTTTTGGCTGTTCATTGCTTCACTTGGAGACGCTCCTAGAGAGAACCACTTGAGGGAAGGCTTCGGGGCTCTGGGCTTCTGCTGAGGTTCCGGGTTCTGGTTACTCCAGGTTCCAGCAGAAGAAATCCTGCTGATTACTCCAGAAGAATCATTCCTTAGAACTGATATCCTTACAGTTTCGTTATTCTTTAATCCTCTGTTCCTATCATTTACATTAGTCAGGTTATAAGTGATGTACAGTTGGATAATAAGTTCGTAATAAAATATATTTGTTAAGAAAAACATAGTCAGGGCTGGAGAGATGGCTCAGAGGTTAAGAGCACTGTCTGCTCTTCCAGAGGTCCTGAGTTCAATTCCCAGCAACCACATGGTAGCTCACAACCATCTATAATGAGATGTGGTGCCCTCTTCTGGTGGTCAGGCAGAACACTGTATACTAATAAAACAAATAAATAAATATTTAAAAAGAAAAGAAAAGAAAAGAAAAACGTAGTCAACATAGGGCCAATCCATTCATGCTCTTTGGTTGTGCTTCAGTCTCAGTAAGCCTCCATGGGCCAAGGTTAGTTGACTCTGTGGGTCTTCTTGTGGCGTTCTTGTCCCCTCTGGTTCCTTCTGTCCTTCCCCCAACTTTTCCACAAGACCCCTTGAGCTCTGCCTAATGTTTGTTTGTGGTTCTCAGCATCTATTTTGATCTGCTGCTGGGTGGAGCCTCTCAGAAGACAGTTATGCTAGGCTTCTGTTTGGAAGCATAGCAGAGTATCGTTAATAGTGTCAGAGGCTGGCGCTCTCCTATGGGGTGGGTCTCAGGTTGGGCCAAACATTGATTGGCCATTCCCTCAATCTCTGCTCCATCTTTATCCCTACATACCTTGTAGACAGGGTGAATTTTGGGTGGAAGGTTTTATGGGTGGGTTGATGTCCCCTCCTCCCTCCACTGGAAATCCTGCCTGGTCAGGAGGTGGCCACTTCAGTCCCCATGTCCCCTCCTGCTAGGAGTTTCAGTTAGAATCACCCTATATCCCACCCAGAAGCCTACTCTGTCTGTCTATTTTTGAGTAATGTCCTGTCTGTTCTTAAGGACATGAAGAAAATTATTTAAAATGTACTTTTCACTTTGGAGGTTTTCCTGCTATATCCAACAGAAAGTTCTAGTTATAAGAACGTTGGAAGGTCTTATCAAAGAACAGATGTGACGCGCCTATACAGGACTATAAAAGTTGGGGGTAGGGAGAGAAAGGAAGCTAGGTAATATGGGCAGAAATGCAGACATACAGCCAAACTTCTGAACTGCCTGCTGAAGTAGAAATCAAGACACTAGTGACATGACAGAGTTAAAGGATGTATGCAGGATGACAGCTTTCCATGCAAGCTTCCTGGAAAGGAATTAGAAACTTTGATCATTACTCACTGTGGGCTGGTCCGGGAAGTTCATCCTTCAGTCCTTCAAGGGTGAAGGAAGGAAGGAAATCACCTGTTAAGTTACCACTGAATATCAGCCTTTTCCCCCTTGGAACCTCTGAAGTTGAATTGGTATTAAGGAATATTGAGCTCCATCTGGCCAACCTAGTATCTCATGGTTTTAATTTTTATTTGGTATATTTAAATACCTCTCTGTGGAAAGGCAAAGCAAGTTGTCTTTTTCCCCACACCAATATATTTAAAAAGAGACAGGATGAAAAGGTCCACAGATGGATCACGATATGTCTTGCCAAAGTATGGGATTAGAATATGAAGTCAATCCCAATAATTGCAGCAATTGAGAGCCCCAGCAAATATGCTTTACAGTTCTGAAAAGTTCTGAAAAGTCTGCGGTGCCACTGGTGAGACCATAAAACAGAACTAGGTAATGAGTACATAGTCAAAAAAGGTCTTATTGGAAGCTGGGCAATAACTTCATATGAATGAGCAGGCCCCTCTTGACAACACTGTTCAGTTTTGAATTCTACCAAATTTCTTCGGTATCATTTCCATGTAATGAATTACAAACATACATTTATTCCTTTTTAAAAGTTCCCTTCCCTCCCTTGTACTAGATCTTCCAGTACAAGAGGAAACTTTGAATTAATAAGCACATTGGGAGTATTGCTCCCTTAAAGAGCCATGGATTCATTTAAGTAATCACCATTGATGAATTTGTTTTGCCAGCATAATAACTGCTTATTGTGGGCTACAAATCAGGACTGGAAAAGACATCTGGAAACATCTGGCCCCTTCTAGAGCAAGAACACTGCCTAGTATTTCTAGACATACTCTGGAGACCATTCCAATCACTCTGGATCTCACAAATGAAAATTCTCAAGAGAAGGTACTGGCTGATACAGACATAGTGTTTTTCCCCAATAGAGAGATCAAAATTTATCACATTTTTAGTTTATCATCCTTGGTCTCATATTCTGAATATGTATTTAAATGTCTCATCTCTTTTGTTGGTTGTGGTTGTCCAAGAGACTCCCAAAACATTATAAGCTATTTCCATTGCTATTGCTCTTGGTAACCACCCCTCCCCCACCCAGAGGCAGATGATCATGCACTTTAGACACATTTGGAGGCCTCTGAACTGGGTCTGACTTGAAAGATTAGCTTTCATACTATTCGAGAGTGACAAACATGCTTCTAAAAGAGGGCAGTAATCAAGAGTACTCCCTACCTGGGACCCACAACAATAAATGTAAGGGCACAGCAGTAGTAGCACACATACTGTAGCAGTACTTGACAACCTCCAATGGGTCTTGAGACCCATTCAACGAGAAGAAAATCAAGCCTGGTGCCAGAAACCTAGCCAACAAGCTAGAACTAGTGAAGTCATGAATCTTGGAGGAGAACTTACAACCACAACTTTTCTAAGCCAGCCTAATCCCTAACTACATCCTAAATATTTGTTCTTATACCCACGGATAAGTTTATTTCTTACACCCCATTAAGGATTCTTCCCTTTGCAACAGAGAGGAACCATTATAGGAACTACAACCAATCAAATGCAGAGTTGTAGAACCCAGTCCCAATTGACACATCTACAACACAACTCAATCACCCAAGGCTCAGAGAGTTTTGCAGAAGAAGGGACAGAAAAGGTTTAAGAGCCATGAGAGGATCAGGATCAGGGTGAGACTGTGTCTCCTCCTAGAAAATATACTCATGAAGATTCACTAATATGGCTGACCAAACATGACCTGAACAGGGACCACACTAATAGACGTGCTAAAGTGGATGAGGTTGGGAGAAGTTCAGGAGGCCCCAGACCTAGACAGAGAACTAAGGAATGTGGAGAATGGGAGAAATAGTCTTCCCTGGAGAAAAGCACACCAATTGGTATCCAATATTAAACTGTCACCTCTAAAGACATATAAATACAAGTAGCATTGCAGACTGAGAAAACTGTATTTATGTATTTATGTATATCTACGTGTGTGTGTGTGTGTGTGTGTGTGTAACAACAACTAAAGGAAAAGAAACCATGAATTTAATATAGAGCAAGGTGAGTCTATGAGTGAATCTAGAAGAAGGAAAGGAGGTCGGAATGATGTAATTATATTATAATCTCAAAACAAATTTAATTACTAAAAATAGAACCTGTCTTCCCACTAAGCTCCCCAAGGAGCAAAGCAAATATTCATGTCTGTAACCCCATGTGAGTTAAGTGCATCCTCAGCTTTATCTAGAAGGAATAGCACCATAAGGGCCTAGTATTGCACAAGAATGTTTCCCCCAAACATTATTATAATAACAGCCAATTGAAACTACCTCAAATGCTCAAAGGAAGACCAGTAGAAAAATTCATGGCAAGTCTATACAGGTTAATAATTAGCTCCCAAAAATGTATTAGTGCTACAAAAACTGCCCTAGAGGGATGCCCATGGTATACTTCCAAAAAAGCATTAATGACCTACAAAGTGTGACTTCAAATTATAAAAATAACAGTGACACCATGTGAACAACTGGATGTGTTTAGAGCCATGGAGAGATGCTAATCAGGCTGTAACAGGGGTTACCTTCAGAATATGAGGAAGTAATAGAAAGGAAGTGGGGGAGAGGCTGAATAATGCTAGAAAATGGAAATATACTCAGACTATAATGCAGGGGTGGAAATGCACAATGCATGTGCGCAGCAATATTTTTTAAAGATACATACACTTTTGTCAGTCTTTTCTTTAAAAAATATTTTATTTAATTTTAATTCATGTGTGTTGGTGTGAGGGTGTCAGATCTTGGAGTTACAGACAGTTGTCAGCTGCCATGTGGGTGCTGGGAATTGAACCCGGGTCCTTTGGAAGAGCAGGCAGTGCTCTTAACCACTGAGCCATCTCTCCAGCCCATTGTTAGTCTTACTAGTTGCTGCCAAGCATAGTTCCTACGGCTTTAATATTTCCTGCCCACACAAATCCGTGGGAAAAGATATTGTCAGGTCAAAGACTCAGTTCTGGGTTTTTGAGAAACCTAACACAAATGTTGTACCCTGAGTTCTACTTCTCAAACAACATATTAGTTGTTCATTTGAACCTCATGTAGCTCATGTACAAACACATCATTTCTATGTAGAAATGTTCATATGTGTATGGTACACTTTAGATGTCTAGAACGGAGGCTGAGCTTCACTGAGTGCAGTGCTGAGAAATCAGTCTTCTGACCTTCTTCGTTTTCCTCCCTCCTTACCACATACATTCTAAGCACCATATAGCCATCAGTGAGAAAAAGATTAGAAGGGCAGAAAGAGCACCACACACAAAGACCTGAGAAGGAGAATGGCTGTGATATGTGCATTGAAGTGACTCCAAGGAGTTACAAGCACCATTGATAATTCCCAAGCAACAAATGATCCAGGGAAAAGTAAAATGAAAGGGAGCATCATACTCCTCAAAGTAGTGGGCAACTGTCAGAACCCACTTCTTGCCAATAAGGACACAGCCACAGATATGTCCACTGGGCTCACTCTGCAGAGAACACTGCCATGGCTACCTCCCAGGATGACTAGTCTAACCTCCAAGGATCCTCTTGTTAATTCAGGCAGCAGAATGGTGACCACGGTCTAAGATGGAGCAGTAATCATAGTCCATGATTCATCACCAAATCCAAGTGGAAGCTGAGCTCTGGCTGTCATGCATACATGACCCTGTCTCCCAGGAGCCAACACAGTTAATGTCATATCCCATGATACATCACCAATCTCACCTTGCTTAGTACAGAGAACGGAGATCATACTTCTGCTTGGACATGAATGCCTAGATGGGGAAACATAAGATGTTATAACATTAAGCTGCATGCTTACTGTTTACCTGAAGCATGTTATCAAGGTCAGACAACATAGGGTCCACTGTCAAGGGAGTTCATGCCAAGGAGCACAGTTGTCTTACTGAAAGACTTCTCAGGGCACAGATATAGTCAGAGACTACACTGGGAGCATACATACTACTTGTTTTAGTATGTTTGATGTCACATGCATGGAAAGAGAAGCTTCTTCTTCTTCTTCTTTTTTTTAATCATGAAGCTTCTTACATCATCTTAGTTGATAGGTAGATTCTGTGGTGAGGAATGAGCAAGTCAGATATGCCCACCCCCACCACCAAAAAACAACAAAACAAAACAACACAAACAAAAAAAGCCCTGAGCTTTAGACTGAAAGGAATAAAATACTACTTTAAGTTTTTAAATAGAAGATAAAGGAATAGCTAAAAACAAATCTTGTCCAGACTGTCAATGTTAAACTGTGACTATATGAAGAGATGACAGGAGAAAATGAGCTTGAATTTATTCTATATAATCCCAAGTGGCATAGCTAGAGCTAGTAGGTACAAATTATTGGAAGTGTGGATCTTTACTGGGCTCTGGACTCTCTAAAAGCTTATTAAATTATGAAATCATAGTCTCTCTCTCTCTCTCTCTCTCTCTCTCTCTCTCTCTCTCTCTCTCTCGTGTGTGTGTGGGGTGCACAAACAAATTCAGTCTAGGTTACATTAGATGGCTAAACACAATGAATCCATGGGGCTCAGGGCTAAACACAGTGAGTCCACAGGGCTCATGGCTGAACACAGTAAGTCCACAGGGCTCATGGCTGAACATAGTCAATCCACGGGGCTCATGACTAAACATAGTGAATCCACACAGCTCATTATTAAACACAGTCAGTGAGTCAACAACATTCTAGTTCTAACAGTGTTTGAGTATCAGCATTTCAAGTTTTCTTGCCCTCCAGATATATTGAGATAGCCTTTTATTAAAACATGTTTATGTTTAAGGCATGAAATATGATGCACGTATAGATGTCTCCATCATAAAATGTTTTCCACACCCTTTTGTGGTGAGAATGAAAAATCCTAGTGAATTTACAGTACACAGAACATAAGGTGGTTATGTCATCAGACTGTCCACTAGATCTGATCATTCGTTCATCCATACAAGTGACAAGTATTTCACCTTGTCCCCTACTGTCATATTCCTGGTCCCTGACATTCTACCATTCTATTGTCCAGTGTAGGAGGTGATTCTTTTATAAACCTTGCAATTCTATGCCTGGTGGATTTTAAGTAATGACTGTGGTGGTTTTCAAATATTATCTGTGTTGACTCAAATTGCTTGAGTTTCTAAAAGGCTATCCTACTGTGTGTGTATATGCATAGATGTATGCTTCACATTTACTTTATCTGTACTATCAATAAATATACACGCTGTTACCATATATTGGCTACTATGAACAATGTGCCAATTAATATCAGAATATTAATAATGTTTGGAGACACTGATTTCATTCTCATTGAGTATACAGTGAAACCTAGGCTTGCAAGATCATCAGTTTTATTTGTTTGTTTGTTTGTGGGAAAACTCAAGTATATTCTATCAAGAATACATATGTTCCTTTCTCCAAATATTCAGTGGTATTTTTATGTATTTTTATAATTACTGTCCCATCATATATGAAGTATTTGTCAATATGATTTTAACTGAATTTCCCAGAATCAATATTGAATAGTTTTTCTTGTTACTATTGGCCATTTCCAGGTCTTCCATTGAAAAATGTCTATTCAAGCCCTTAGTTCATTTTCAATCATGTTATGTAAATTTTTCTTTAGTTATTTCATTTTCTTATGTATTTTGAATATTTGTGGTCATTTCCTAATATATACATTAATTACCTTATTTTGTGTTTTATTTTTCATATATTAAAAAATACATGTTTTTTTTTAAGAGAGTTAATTCACTTTATTTTTCTTGTATAAAAACTCCTAAGTGGTAGCCACAGCTGGAGCCTGGGTACTCTGAACAGAGACTTTGGTGTGGGTTTTCACAAGATGATCAGTGAATTCCTGATAAGAAGACTTGATGAAGACAGTTTCTTTGCAGAGATCGGGTGTCAGGTAATTGTAGGTCTTGGAGATGGCATCAAAAGTGCCCTTGGCAAAGTTACTCATGATGGCAGTGCAGCCCCTGGCTGATGTGTAGCAGTCATCAATACCAGCCATCATCAGTAGCTTCTTGGGCACAGAAGCAGAGATAATACCAGTGCATCTGGGTATAGGGATGAGGCACACAAAAACAGCCACAGTGGCCTGTCACCTTGCATGGAACAGTGTGTGGCTTGGCTTGCCAATCCCCCAGTAGCCTCTCTGCCCAGGGACAATGGAAATCTTGGCCAAGATGATGGCCCCTCGAATAGCAGTGGCCACCTCCTTGGAGCACTTAACACCAAGACAAATGTGACCATTGTAGTCCGCAACCCCAAGACAAGCCTTGACCCTGGACTGCTGGCCAGCCTGTGCCTGCTTCTGCACTGGCATGATCTTGAGAACCTCATCCTTTAGGAATGCGCCCAGGAAAAAGTCAATAATCTCGGTTTCCTTAATGGGCAGAGAGAACAGATAAACTGATCTTCCTGTCCTTAACCAGGCGGCCCAGGTTGGTGACAGAGAGCCACTCCTTGTCTTCAGCTTTACTCCCACAGTCTCCTAGGCCCCTAAGATTGCTGCTGAATCCTCCAAGGAAACCACACCAGTCTCCTAATCCTGGGCCCCTGGGTCCTTCGGGACCTCCCATTGCACCAGCATCATCTGCTATTTGGTGTTTTCCCAAGGAAGAAGAAGCTGCATGTGTATTTTAAGACAGGGATTCACTATGTAGACCAGGCTAAACTAGAACTCACTCGGAATGTCAAGATGCCTTCAACTTGTGGTAATTACTACCTCAGCCTTTCAAGTGCTGGGGTTACAAACATGAGCCACCACAATTGTGAAATCACTTTAGAAGAAAAAGGAAATTTGCAGGTAAATGGGTGGAACTAGAAAATTCTATATTGAGTCAAGTAGCCCAGACCAAGAAAAACAAACATTACGTGTTCTCTTTCATCTGCGGTTCCCAGCTCCAACTCTTCAGGTGAGCGACTGCAGAAACAAGGAAAGTAAAAAGGGGACCACAGGAAACCAGTAAACAGGGGAATAGAAAGATATAAGTGATTTGAAGTGGGAAATGGGTAAGATGGGGTGTTAACTGGGGTGGGAAGATAGGGGTCAACACAGAAGGAAACGGAAGGAGGAGGGTAAAGTAACACTAAGAAAGTCTGAAAGGGCCATAAGGAGCCACGTTATTATATGTTCACCCAAACTACATACAATAGATGTAGATCTCTGTATATACATGTATATAAATGAGCATATATATATACACGTACATAGTTTAAATGAAACGATCCCATGATCCCACTAGTGCTGACAAGACTCCCCTGAAAGGGCCTTAAACTATCCAATAAAAATGTCAGGGCCTTAAACTATCCAATAAAAATGTCAGTGCCAAGCATGAGAAATTCCTTTTCAATTTTTTGCTCAGACTTGTCCAAGAGTCTCCTAAAACAATAAAAGCTATTGCTGTTGTCCTTGGTTGCTCCCAAAGGTTCAAAGTAAGTCCCTATTGCTGAAGACAGAATGAACTTCAAATACAAGACGTGGAAGATCTGAATGGTTCTGAGCTAAAAGCTTCTTCCTTGAGGACTAACTATGCAAATTCTAAGTGAGGGAAGCTGTAGCATCTATGAGCCAAAATGATGCCCATAGTGGTACCTTATCTTTAAAGGAGCAATAGTGCCCACCGTGTCTTGGTGGTAACCACCAGCTCTCTATTGGACATAAGTCCCACTCAACAGGAGGAACCTCATGCCTAGTACTTGAAACCTAGCCAGCCACCTTAGAGTAGAATGTACTTCACTGAACTGTATGAACTGCACCCTAGATTTCTGTCATTACACCCATGTAGTTCCCACCCCTCACCAAGGAAGCTTCTTTTTGGCAGCAGATAGACACAATTACAGAAAGACACAACTGTGGTTTGTGGGGTACCTAGCCAGAAATGATAAATCTATAACACAACTCTTGCACCTAAAGCTTAGGGAACATCACGGAAGAAGAGACAAAAAGAATGTAAGAGCCAGAGGACCAGGAAAGATGCTGCCTAGAGTGACAGAGAAGACTCACCCATGATCCCTCAACAACATGGCTACCTAAACTAGACCTAAACTAGAAGAAGCACACCACAAATAGGCAACCTACCACAGAAGAGGGTAATCTCATGGGTCCCACCTCCAGGCATAGAATTACAGGCAACCAAAGAATGCTGAAGTAAAAAGAAATAGCCCTCTCCAGGAATGAGGCCTATAGTTAGTGGCCCAATACCAGGAGGTCATTCCTCAAATCACATGCATGCAAGGAACACTAAAGGAACATAGCAGGTTGTTTTTATATATTTAGGCACCCACGAGCACATGTGTGCTCACACATACACACACACACACACACACAGAGAGAGAGAGAGAGAGAGAGAGAGAGAGAGAGAGAGAGACTAAAGAATAAAGAAGCCATGATTTTGACAGGGAGCAAGGTGGACATAGAAGAGGCCAGAGGGAAGAAAGGGAAGTGGATAATAATATAATTGTATTTTGATTTAAAAATAAATATATAAATATAAAAGTAATGCCTGGGTATGCCTGGAAAAATAGCACAAAAATAAAATATTATTTTCCCTCTATTTCAAATACATAGAGACAAAAAATTGTAACTGGCCATTGAGCATCTGTGCTGAGACTTCTTAGTATGTGTATGTCATGTATATCACCCTATTCTTTTAGTCTCAATCTATTTTCTGTGCTGTTGATTTGCTGATGTGTGAGACTTATTTTATGTGGCAACTTCTAAAAGACCAACTTGTTTTGCCTTATGTAACCCTCTCAAAAACTCTGTACCTTTACTATTTTATCCCATTTTTGAGACGAAAAGTTGAAAGAAAAAAAGCAGAAGTAGCAGGCTTGCAGTCACCAGTGAGCAGATGGCAGAGCGTTAACTCAATCCCAAGGTACCACTTCTTACACAGTGAAGATCACTTGGCCCTTCTCAATCCCAGGATATGCAACCTTCTTTTTAAACTACACAGTGTGTGTATATGAGGGAGAGAGAGAGAGAGAAAGAGAGAGAGAGAGAGAGAGAGAGAGAGAGAGAGAGAGAGAGAGAGAGTCCGTGTATCTGTCTGTGTGTCATGTATTTACTGAATTCACTATCCATACATATGTTGGTTCAATTTTATTAATTACTATTTTAGCAGTAAAGTATCAGTTACCATCCCCAATACTTTTTTATCTTTGCCTCAAGGTACAAGAATAGTTTGAATATAGATTCAGAAAAATAATATCATTAAACAACATTTTAACTGTATGGTTGATATTATAAATTTCTTTTCAAACAGTAACTGAATATGTGTGTATGTGTCATGGGTATGTGTGTGTATCTAAAATGCCACTTGCAACCTTAATCAGATGAGTGTCTCTGTGCAATGAACAGCAGGGAATATGAAGACTCATGGATGGTCTAGCTTCCAACAGTTGAATGGTCAGCTCTAAACTGGACATTTAGGATCCAGGGAGCATTATAGAAGAGGTGGTGGGAAAATGTAAGAGCCAGTAGATGGGGAGAACGGCTGTGAAATGCTGTCTTCCGGCCATGATGTGGCCGTTGCGATCACAGTCCCTCTTGGATTCTGCGGGAACAGGCAGTTATTACCCTCAGCTGTGTACACATGGGTGAGTCTACTGGACTCCAGGGGACAGGACCAAACCCACGGCCACACAGATGGCTATGGTTAAAAAAAAAAAAGCAAAAACAAAAACCAATAACAACAGCAACAAAACCCCAGCAAGTCACAAAATCAAACAAAAAGACACGAATAGGGGAAAGGCACTTTTAGAGAAGAAAAGGCCAAAAAAACCTCTCTTCCCTGAGGCAAAAGATACTATGGCTAGTCCTCAGTATCTGAAGGTTCCACGTTGGAGATGCACCCACTGGAGGAAGAGAAATACCTAGAAAGTAAAGAATGCATCTGACATTATTCTTTAAACAACTATTTATACAGGATTTACACTGATATATAAGGCATTATTACTAATGTAGAGACAATATAAGTATATGGAAGGACATGCCAAGGTTCTAGACTCGATCCCCTGTAGAAAGCAAGGCAACTGTACAAACTAACGCACTTCTTAGAATTCGTGCAGTTGCAAAAGACATACACAAAATGCATGATTTTCCCCATTGTTGAAATGAGATGGCAAAACTTACTGAGAGTTCTGAAACATCCTGACAAATGATGTTCTGGTCTGTTCTGTTCTGGTCTTTTCTGGGACAAGCGTCAACCCCAGGACTCATGGACACTAGTCAAGCATTTGGCTGCTGAGCTCTATCCTCAAGTCCCACCTGACACTCTGCAAGCAACTGCTGTCAAATCACTAGACAAGTCAGCCCATTCTGGCTCCATCTTCATCAGTGAGCTTTGCATGCAATAACAGGCACCCCACAGTCGTGTTATAATGGGGCTTGTTTACTTTAAACATGCAAATGATCACAAGTCTCCAGAAGTCAGGGGCCTTTTTATCTAGACGGCAAGAGAGCAGCAATCGCGTAACCATATCCACAGGACAATTACCTGTCCTAGCGTGTCTGTTGTGGGGGAGAAGAAACCCAGGGTTATTCTCAGTGCATGAGAGCTGGTATTGAAACGCATATGCTTGAGTAAGAAGTTGGCTCATTTGCTCCCTCCAAGCATCCCGTTCATAATGTGGAGCACTTGCATGGGAATAATAGAATCCGGCCTCCAAGGTCTTTCCTTGGACCCCATCGTTATCCCTATCTGAGTTCTGTTTTCTAGATACCATGTATGGTAGCACAGGACTCTCGGCCTAGTATAAGATACATAATTGGAGGCTGCTTAAGTTACTTATCAAACTGAAGAATGGGCTCCGATTTTGACAGAATGGTATTAATGGGTTTCAGACAAATATGACTGAACACTGCTACTGAGTCATTTGTCTGTTTAGACAGCTCAGCTTATACTTGCTACAGCACAACTCTCTTCAATATAAATATTTGAATTGGGGCATGAAATCACAGTCCATTTTCTTGGTATATTCATAATTAATAAAAATGCTTTTAGTGAAATTCTAATAGAAAATGAACAGTTCCCTTACCTAACAGTATATTTGTCTATTTCAAAAGTTGGATATAATAATTATATTGTGTACAATCTATAGGTTCAAATGACAAAACCAATTTTTTTTGCTTTTTGAGACAGCGTTTCTCTGTGTAGTCTTGTCTGTCCTGTATTCCCTTTGTAGATCAGGCTGGCCTTGAACTCACAGAAGGTTACCTACCTGTGCTTCCCAAAGTGCTCAGATTACAGGCCTATGCCACAGTGCCTAGCTGACAAACACATTTTTGAGGAAGGAGAGGAGAGGTATTAACTTATAGTATTAAATTACAGTATTTACCTTTCATGATATTAAAAACAGAGTAATCAATTAATTTTGGTATGAAAAGTTGTAAAATTATAAGTGAAGTAAAATGCTTACTGATTATAACTATCAATTAAATAACATTTAACATTATTAGAGCATTTATAAATAACAGTATTTAAAACAACATCTGAGTTGTAAATAGTAATATACCATAAACATTATAAATTAAAATATGCTCCACCATATTCATAACAGCCTTGTTCATAATAGCCAGAACCTGGAAACAGCCTAAATGTCCCTCAGTCAAAGAATGGGTAAAGAAACTGTGGTACATTTACACTATGGAATACTACTCAGCCATTAAAAACATGGAAATCCTGAAATTTGTGGACAAATAAAAAGAACTAGAAACAATCACACTGAGTGAGTTAACCCAGAAGCAGAAAGACTCACAGGGTATACACTCACTTATAATTGGACACTAGCCCAAGGGGCATGTCCCATGAAAGTCTTCACCTACCAGGAGATTGGTATAGATGTGAGTACGTCCTATTGGGACTCTAGGTGAGAGAAATATGGGAGAATGGAGAAATAGAAGGATCCAGGGGGTCCTAGAAACCTACAGGAAGAACATCAGGATGGGTGGAACCGGGCCCTGGGGTTCTGCTCAAACTGCTACACCAACCATGGACAATACATGTAGTGAACAGCGAACCCGTACTCAGATCTAGCCTATGGACAGGACATTCTCCACACTTGAGTGGAGAGTGGGAACTGACTCTAACACAAACTCTGGTGCTCTATATTTGACCACTTCCCCTTGGTGAGGAGGCCTGGTGGCATTCAGAGAAAGGACAGACAGGCTACTAAGATGAGACTCAATAGCCTATGGTCATATAGTTGGGGAGGAGGTCCCCCTAGGTCACTGACATAGGGGAGGGGAATAGGGTGAAAGCAGGAGGGAGGGAGGAATGGGTGAATACAAGGGATGGGATAACAATTGAGATATAATCTGAATAAATTAATTAAATAAAAAAAGAGAAAAGGCAAATTGTGTTTAGATAAAGGTAACACATCACTACCGACTTGAATGTAATTTTTTAAAGGCAGGATGAAGAAGACTTAAGATCAGAAATTCAGCCATCACCAGAAGTTACCTAGTGCCATTTCAAAAGGAAACTGCTATGTAACAACTTCTACTAGTTGTTACTCAAGTCCTCTAGGGCCAAGTGCTGAAGGTCACTCAAGGTGTACCAAGCTCTCATTTGCCTAGGTTTCATTCAATTCATGTCCAACTCAGTGCTCTAACCATTGGAATGGCCTGGGAATCTAATATCCTAGGAGTTTGTGTGAACCAAGGTCACTCTTGCTCCTGAATTTCGTGGTTCACAATCGGTTCTGTTAATGCTGAAGTCAAGACGAGAAGGGTAAAAACTAGCTCTGGACAGTAGTTGGTTCCGGAGAACTCGGGGAGGCTGGGTTTCATTTGATATACACTGGTGCAAATGTAGATTTAAGGATGAGTTGTTTACAACCAACTGGAATATGAGAGGAAACAAATCTAATTAACTTAGGATCCTGCCATGTTCCATTGCAGTTGATAGTGGAGGCTTTCTCTACCTCACTGAGACGTTTCCATTTAATTTCACAAATTAGTCACAGCCTCACAAATTAGTCACTGACACACATTGAAATTCAGTTTGCTAATAGATATCTACACTCTTGGCCCAGTTTACCACTAGTGGCATAAACATATGTTCTCACGACAACAGGAATTATTTTCTTCTGTTTTTCAAAGCTGATACCAAGTAGTCTCATGGAAGGACTTAAACAAAAAATCCTTTTTCCCCCGGTACCTTTTTAGGAAAATTAGTTCCTTTTGCCCAAAACACAATGGTCTAGGAAATACTATAAAGACACACATTGAACTCTAGCTTTTCTTTCCATCTAGATGTTTAAGCCCCAATCTTTTAGAGTTGTATAAGAAATAAATTCTCGTGCTCGCTTCGGCAGCACGTATACTAAAATTGGAACGATACAGAGAAGATTAGCATGGCCCCTGCGCAAGGATGACACGCAAATTCGTGAAGTGTGCCATATTTTTCATCCGATTGGGACTCTAGATGAGAGAAGCATGGGAGAATGGCAAAGTAGAAGGATCCAGAGGGTCCTAGAAACCTACAAGTAGAACATTATGATAGGCAGATTTGGGCCCAGGGGTCCCACTCAAACTATGGCACCAGCAAAGGACAATACAGGCCATAAACTTCAAACCCCTACCCAGATCTAGCCAATGGACAGGACATTCTCCACAGTTGAGTGGAGAGTGTGGTATAACTTTCACACGTACTCTGGTGCCTCATATTTGACCAAGTCCCCTGAATGGGGAGACCTGGTGGCACTCAGAGGAAGGATAGCAGGTTACCAAGAAGAGACTTGATACCCTATGAGCATATACAGGGGGAGGAGGTCCCCCTCAGGAACAGACATAGGGGAGGGTAATAAGGGAAAAATGGAAGGGAGGGAGGAATGGGAGGATACAAGGGATGAGATATCCATTGAGATGTAATATGAATTAATAAAAAAAGAAATTAATTCTCAGGCTGGAGAGATGGCTCAGAGGTTTAAGAGCACCATCTGCTCTTCCAAAGGTCCTGAGTTCAATTCCCAGCAACCACATGGTAGCTTACAACCATCTGTAATGCGATCTGGTGCCTTCTTGTGGTGGACAGGCACACGTGTGAGCAGGATACTGTATAAATAATAAATAAATCTTTAAAAAAAGAAATTAATTCTCTATGCATACAACACAAGACTACCAGAAATGCTCCAAAGCTGCTGTGTGAAGGCCATGGTACTCCACGGGCCTGTGTCATGTGGCTTCTCATTAAGACATGCAACCATCTATTCATTACTGTAGTCATTTTCTCTAAGAAGTAAAAAACCATTATGTAGGGTGGTTTTCCCCAGTCAATAAACACAAAAGTAGGTAATGTGCAGTGAATGTGATCAAAATATATTATAGATTTGCATAAATTTTTCATATAATTAACTAATAAAAAAGAATTATAGGGCTGGAGAGATGGCTCAGTGGTTAAGAGCATCTGTTGCTTTTGCAGAGGGTCCCAGGTGAGTGCCGAGCACCCACTTGGTTGTTCACAACTGTCTGTTAACCTCAGTTACAGGGAATTAGATACTCTCTTTTGGCTTCCATAGGCACCAGGCATACACATGATATACAGATGTATAAGCAAGAAAAAATTAATATAAACAAAATGAAAATAGATGAATCCTTAAGGATAAAGAATTCTATCTTTTCTGGGATCCTAAAGCAGAAATGGAAGAGTAAAAATTTTTTAATGTGTTGGACATCATTAGCAATTATGGAAATGCAATCATTACCACACTGAAAGTACTATCCTATCCTACTAGCCTGGCTACCAAAAAGAATTACTTAACAATCAGAGTTGACAAGCATATAAATGAATCATAACTCATGCCTTGATGGTGGGAGTGGAAGATGATACGACTCCTTTGGAAAAGAGTTTTGCAGCTCTTTAAAAAATATATGTTATATACATATACATATATATAAGTTATATATATTTTAGTTCTAAGTATTTACTACCCAAGAAACTTGAAAGTGTATGTTCATGCAAAAGCTTACAGGTGACTATTAAAGCATCATAAATTCCAGGAATGTGAGGATAGCGAGGAGAATGAAGCAGTCCCGGGAGTTCCCAGTAAAACAGAAAATGGTAGAGATGTAACAAGAATAAATTAATAAAATAAATTTAAAAAAAACAGAAAATGGGACAACTTATGACTGGATTGAAGGGAAATGGTAGCAGAGACCCAAATACAGAGGACCATATGTTCTAAGAACCACTCCCTACCCTCCATTAGCATATTTAGGAGTATATGATGAGGATTTAACACGATGGGTTACTAAGGATGGTAAAAAGATAAGATATTAGGACCTGAGTCCCTGGGAAAGAATCTTGAGGGCCAGACCTCCATGGTGCACTTTACTGCAGAAAAAAAAAAAAAAGACATAATTACACAACTCACCAAGGTGGTAGTAAAGTATGGCACCCCATGGGATTGTTTTTGTTGACAATGTATGGGACTACCAGAAATATTAGGATGTGTAAAGAAATATAACAACTTTATCTAAGTATGGGCTGCAGATGTGCAGACTTGTACTTCTCTCATGGGTAAAAGCTGTTAATAATAACATGCCTGAGAAAGGAGCCAGCTTTGCCTGGCTGACTGTGAATTCTAAGAAAAGCTCATGCCACCTCTGAGGTGATTAACTGCAGTCTGTCTCTGGCCCTTGTGCATAGCCAGAGGACCTTGTTCTACTTTTAGTTTCTGATTATTGCTGTACTTTGCACTTTGTAACCTGATCTGTATCTCTTAAACTGTGGTTTGTAGCTAGCAGAAGTTCCTGTCATGACTGTATAAACCACTGAGTTCAAGTAAAGATTTTGGCAGCAACATTGAACCTCCCTTGTGTTCATGTCTGTCTGTCGCGCCGAATCCGTCCCCACCTGATATCCTAGGACCCTTGTTCTCCACGGCTAGAAGCCCCCTCGGTGGTCCGTGGCAATGAATCAACAATATGGATGAGCCTGAGAAACAGTGTGCTAAGTAAAAAAAGTGAAACCCCAAAGCAGATATTATATAATGCTGCTTATGGGAAATGTGCTCTGTAGAAAAATCCACAGATGCAGAAAATAGATTAGTAGTCATCATGGGTTGGACGAGGAATAAGTGAAAATTGGCTGCTAATATCCATGTGTGTTTAGGGTGGGGTTAGAGTGGAGTGAGGGTAATGAAAGCATGTTGGACTCAGACAGTAATGATTAGGTAACCTTGTGATTATAGTGAAAGGAAAGCCAGTATAAATATAAAGGATGAATTTTATAATAAGCAAGTTACATGCCAATCTTTGGAACCTTGTGACTATCATGGGCTGTTTACCCAGGGTACTATGCATGAGAGCAGCATCCTGTCCTGGACTCTCAACTGCAGTGAACACAGAGCTTTGAAGTGTCATGTGAATGGGGCAGCCATCCTGAAGTCAACAGCTCTTTCACAGGGAGTAAGCCTGAACAGGCAACAACAACACAAACCGTGGCAGGGAATCCTAGAGATCACTAGGTCACATAAGAGATGATGTCTTTGACTGTGGTTTTGCCCAAAATATAGAAACATTCTCCAAAGGGATTTTTCTTTGGATTAACTTTAAAAGATTAAGGCAAAAAAGAAAAAAATCAGATTACAGCTAACTCCATAAAGAAACTCTGCCAATCAAATAGATCCAAGGCACAGATTTCCAGAGAAGCTCCTGGAGCTTGTAGAGATAGAGCCTGTGGAGCCAGGACACAGGGAACTTTGCATCCCTCTAAACTTACCCACAAACACCACATGTCTCAAACTTGCATTTGGCAAGGATTAAAGGGCACAATACGTTCAGATTTGTATTGTTCATTAAATACATGTGCATGTGTTTTTTATAGAAGAAGTGGAAGTCAATCTGCTGTCATGAGAACTCAGGGTTAGGGTTATATGCCTTTGTCTAACCAGAAAAGCATTGGTCTTCCAGCCTGTGGTGAACCTGGAAGAACCTACAAATGAGAGTAAGTCTGGGTATGTAAAAGCCAGGGTGAGTTTTCATTCCACTAAAAAGCAAAACTGGCTAATTACGCCTCAATGTGTATTTACTGCATTACTTAGGGTAAATAGTAATAGCAGCAGCTTCTACTTCTATTTCTCAACTTCTTTTTTTAATGTATGTGTATTGCTCAAAAAGAAATTTCCAGTAACCCAAGGGAAGGGGCATGAATAGTTTTCCATCCAGCTTCCACAGAGGAGGCCGCTTAATGTTTTTATAAATAGTGAACGTATTCCAACACAATTACTGCATTTACTTCCCAGGCTTCATCATAAAGGTTTGTAAGCCACACTCTTCAGAGCAGGTGCCTACAATTAAATAAATTCCTCACCGAAGAATTATTTCCAGGGCTTTGGAGAGCTCAAATTTTCCAGTTCTTCATCATTCATAAGGAAGATATTGCTGAGGACGTCCACAAAGCCCTCCAAGAAACTCGTCATTGCTACAAACTACTGACCTGCTTGCAGGCCAGCTGACTCAATGTCTCCTGCCAGCCGTCAGCACACACGTAAACAGTCAGGAATGAGGAGGACTTCCCATTTCTAGGAGAAGAGAAAAATGCTGGAAAGCTTAATTAAAAACAGTTTTCCCCAGACCATAGGTCTGTATGCCTTTGCTTTGATTGCATACATTCCTTCATATTTATTTTAGTTGAGAACCATTGGAGTTGACCTGCTATGTGCAAATCACTGCTCCTTCACTGTGACAGGAAACTAAAAAAAAAGTGAATTAGATATGTGCTCTGCTTTCAAAGCACCACAGAGTCTAATGAAAGAGACAGGCGGTTCTCAACTTTTCTTTATGCGATAGAAAATGTCCCGAGGCAGAGCCCACTGCCTTAAACTTACCCAGTGGTTAGCTGAACTAATTTTAAGGAGCTATTTGAAACTCCATATAGTTTTTTTTCCAGCATCTGAAAATGAGAGTATGTGAGGGTGGTGCTAATTTAGGATGTGCCATATGAGCAATTCCCTCTGCACTGGGTCAGCCACAGATCACTTGTGGAACACTGTGTACTGGATCACAACACATGGGAAACTCATTTCACTATTTGGCCAGAGGATACAAAAGACTGAGTGAATTAGGGGAGTGGTGTGTGCAGAATCAGATAATCAAGGTTGCAAACTGCCACACTGGCTGAGATGCTTTCAAGTCCTTCCCATGGCAGAAACTAGACAAGAAATCCCATCTGGATGAGAGGTAAGGCAGAGAACAAATGAAGAAGCCATGTCCATAGCTTCCTCTAGGAGATGTAAATGACCCAAGAATGACTGATTATTCACCACTATTGACTTTGGGTGATAAATAAAATTTAAGTCCAAAAATGACATATTTCCAAACATTTGAATGCCAAATGTTACACATAGAATATAGACATTTCAAATAAAGAAGTAACTTGAGGGCAAATGTTCTGTTACTTAGAAATAACACTCATGAATCACCGCTGTCAGCTTTTATAATAGTAAAGCAAAATAGATGAACTTGGTTGTTAAAACCCATGAAGTAATTTAGGATTCATTTAACTTAAACGGCTGACGGGCATGTGAATGCAGGGCAGATGGCGGGGACCAGAAGCTTACCACAGCCCCATTCATCTGAACTGTCTGAGCAATCCGCCTCTCCATCACACCACAGGTTACATGGCACACACTCATGGTTGTTGCATTCCAGCTCATCATTCTTGCAAAATGCTGGCAAGGAGACCAAGAGGAAGAAGATGTAAATGTTTGAGAAAGCAGACTGAAGACATTGCAGGAAGAAAGCTAGTTCTGTTCACATAGATAACTACAGAGGGGTCCTAGTATTAAATTACTCTCCAAGTCACATATAAATCTCTTGGGGTTTTAAAATTACAGTAAATCTCCTTGATTGCCTACTTAGCACCCATTTCCCTTCTTCCTTCTGTGAAAAGGAAACCTGATTTTGTCCAGGGCTTCATACCAACCATCCCAAGTCTCAAAGGAAAATCTTGATTGGTTTAACATCAGCATGGCACTTTTATGAGTATTCTTATCTGACTGTAATTATTAGTCCAGGATTAAACAGGATTCCACAACCAACCCTCGGTCTATGATTTTATAATTTATGCATTGCAAAATAGCATCTACGCAAACTCTGCTGGCCACACCGTGTGCCTTAGCCTGGATCCAGGCCAGACTGGAGCAGACAGTTTCCTAATCCTTGCCTCTGCCTCCGAGTGCTGGGATTAAAGGCGTGCGCCACCGTGCCCAGCAGTTTTCTTATCCTACACTGTCCTCAGTTCCTTTGTCCATTTCCTCGCATTTCCATACCATCAACCATTTTCCTTGAGTTTATCTTCACAACACTGTGCTTTCAATGTTGGATATTATTTAAATTGCTCTTTTTAGGAGATACAGCTATGGTTGTGATCGGCGTTTAGTACTTTTTTTTTTTTTAAATAATTTGTTTTGTGAATGATACCAAAAGAAATTGGAATCAGGGAGTTGGATGTCTTTTGCCTTGCGTTTTGGGGGGGGGTGTTTCGATACAGGGTCTCTCTGTGTAGCCTTGACTGTCCTGGACTCGCTTTGTAGACCAGTCTGGCCTCAAACTCACAGCGATATGCCTGCCTCTGCCTCCTGAGTGTTGGGATTAAAGGCGTGCACCACCACGCCTGGCTGCCCTGCATTTTTTTAGCCTAGGAGGCTTGTATTCCAAGCTAACAAATTAGGCTGCCTATCTTTTATATGAAGGGTTCAGAATTCACTATAGGGCTCAGATACTGGGGTGCAGCAGCCTACTAGACCCAGTTCTGGTTTAGACTGGCAGCAAGATTGCTGGGAGGCTTGCATGGCAGAGCCAGGGCAGCCTGACAGTTGGAGCTGTGAAGGAGAGATGAACCTGTTTTTTACGATCCCAAGTGTGGAATAGGAACCGTCTTGTGAGAGAACAGGTGAGGTTAATCCACTAGAAGACAAACCACCTCCTGTGGGAGCTTGATTGTTGCCAGCTGAAAAGATCCCATGAACAGACTCTGGGAGGAGATATATAAAGGAGCCCAGAACTGGAGGCAGGGCCTTTGGAGACTTGGGGTAGTTTTGTCTGTTCAACGCTCCACTTTGAGACCCTCCTAGAGAGACCGCTTGAGGGAAGGCTTTGGGGCTCCAGCTCCTGCTGAGGTTCCGGGTTCTGGTTACTCCCGGTTCCAGCAGAAGAAATCCTGCTGATTATGCCAGGAGAATCATTCCTCGGAACTGATATCCTTACGGTATTGTTACTGTGTTCTTTAATTCCCTTTTCCCATTGTTTTGTTTAGCCAGGTTATAAGTGATGTAGGTTTGGTTAATAAGTTGTAATAAAATATATTTGTTAAGAGAACTGAGCCTACAGAGCTGTGTGGCCTGCAACTTGAGGAGGAGTGGGAGGGACACTAAAAACCAGGATAGTGACAAGGAAGAGAAAAAATCTGGGTGGCCCTTGAAAAGGTTTAGGGGAACCATGTGACTGGAACTGAGGGACAGTGGGTGGGTCTTTATGAATATGCACCATTTTCTTCTGTGGGTGGGCATCATGTGGTGGCAGGTTGTTTACAGAAACCTAACAACTCTCCTCAGATGCAGTTTCCTGGCTGTGGGCCTGGGACAGTCATCAGTCAGCAGGATAGTGTCCCTGGACTCTCCCAGGTCAGAGGGGTTGCAGCATGGGAAACAGAGGAAGAGCAGCAGAGTGAATTCCTCAGCTGCCTTTTTATTTTATTTTATTTTATTTTTTATTTTTTGGTTTTCCAAGACAGGGTTTCTCTGTGTTTCCTTGGCTGCCCTAGTCTCACTTTGTAGACCAGGCTGGCCTTGCACTCACAGTGATCTGCCTGCCTCTGCCTCCTGCTCTTAAGGATGCCACTATCACAATTCTCTTAAAGATATCTTACCATTGTTGGGTAGGGGGTTTATTGTGAGTTTTTAAAAATTTTCTTTTATGGTTGCCAGAATAATTTTCATAAAATCATCTCATGGAGCATTTCCAGTATGTGTATTTGGACACCGGGTTCACTGCTACAGTAGTTACAAATCTCGAATTCAAATTCATCCATGCTTTCTTAACTCTCCTGTTCCTCTATTTGCCTATTCAAGAGTGTGTCCTTTGTCCTGGGGAATAGGCATGCACAGAAAGCTTTGTACATGTTGGTCATATGTGGAATCAGTGCAGATTTGATTGAACCAGAAAATATACTTTATAAAGCACCATAGTTATGGTTGGAAACATTAACATCTTGGATGTGAGCACATCATTCAGAAATGTGTCTTCAATGCTTAGTTATTTATGTTATACCTTGGGTCTGATGAAAACTGAAGATCTGACTGCTCCAGGATGTGGTTGAGGTTTATTCTATGCTGTGTTCATCCTGAGAGTCCCAGAAGAAAAACCAACTTCACCACTTGAGTGCCCCGGCCTGCGGGGTCTTCAAACGGAACCTGGGAGGGGGGTGCAGGACCGAAAAAGAGACAGGACAGGGAGACACGAAGAAATGAGGGAAATTCTGAATTCTGATCAAACCTCCTTTATTGAAAATTTTCACAGGGTTTTTGTAGGGTCTCAGAGAGGCAAGGGCAGGGCTGCTATGGAAAGCTAATGGCAGCTATTCTGCTCTCTAGCCCAGTAGTAAAAACTTCCAGCTAAGGGAGTAAACTTTGAGAGAATGTAGCTGTAGAGGTGATAAGCAAGCGGGTTCCTAGGAGCTAATGGAGACGTTCTGCTATATATCTCAGTAGTAAAAACTTCAAGGATAGGTAGGTAAGTTCTGAGGAACGCAGCTGCAGAGATAAGGCAAACAAGGGTTAGGGACCGGGTGGTGTGGCCTCAGGCTGACCCTCAGCTTGTTACAGCCAAACAGAAGTGTAGAAAATGGAGCTTACAGGCAAGGTGGAATTGCCTGTGTTTTAGGCCAAGAGCCACTAAGGGTGGCCCCCTACACTTGAGCAGGTAATAATATAAATAGTAAATAT
Source organism: Acomys percivali (assembly GCA_907169655.1). Lineage (NCBI taxonomy): Eukaryota > Metazoa > Chordata > Mammalia > Rodentia > Muridae > Acomys > Acomys percivali. The sequence goes on along the minus strand of OU015747.1, from coordinate 9,104 downwards.
TGACCAAGAAATGGACTTTGGTCAAGAGCTACAGGGGTTTATGAATACAAACCTATATGCCACCATACTTTCCCATGTGACTTTGTTATTTTTGAAGAACTACAACTCCCAGCATTCCAGGTAGCTAATCTGGTTCTTGGACAGGTGGTTTTTGCAGGTCGATTTTGGGCTTTACAGTATGAGGGAGAAAATAGCCAGATGAATCTAGAAGGGTCCAGACTGAGCCAGCTCATGAGAGGACCGAGAGGGGAGGAGATGGGGACAGAAAGAGAAGGGAGGAGAGACTAGGGGTTACAGAGGAACCAGGCAGCAAGAAATCACCTCTCCAAAATGTCTCCTTTAATATGTTAATCTCAGGTAGCCCTGTGTCCTTAGACTCTTTGAGAGCCCAGCCCACTATGCATGCTGTGAGAGCATGACATCAGGCCACACTGTTATTATAGATAGAAAACTCACTATAGAGTACAACAAAATTAGAATTCACCTTTTGAGTGATTGTGATTGCTAACTTAAATTAGAAAACTGTTTCCTTGGTTCAAGGAAATCACTGTGCCTGTGCACATGTGGCCAAACTCTTGTTTTTAAACCCATGGCTTGTTAACCCTGAGTTTTTTCACTGTAGACTTCTTGCAGGAGTGGGATTGCCTGGACCCTGGCCTCAGGGCTTTTTTTCCAGAGATCTCCTTTGGTAGCTGTGCAGCAGTCTGGATTCTGTGGGTCAGAATCCAGTTTTCTTGAAGTCTTCCTTCCTCAGGCTACCTGGGAAAATGGCTCTGCATGTGTGTAAACTGTATGTGAGTGAGTCTCACATCTCATAGACTAAGTGAAATCCTCATTGAAAAAGAGACATTTTTATGATATTTTCTCTTTCCTTCATTGTTATCCTTTTGGCAGGTGTTAGCATTTTCCAGTTTTGTTCCATGAAAGTGCTTTGCACCTCTTTCTCATGGGCAGGTCTCCTCCTGCTCAGCCAGATCTGTTCACCTGAGAATGACAACTAAGAGCCCTAGATAGTGAGGACAGAGATTGTAACAAAGGATCCAGGTATGTTAGATAGCTTGAGCATGGTGTGGGGTGGCTCTGGAGTGACAATAGGAACAGGACATGAAATTGATTTTGCAAGATTCTGTTTCATTAATGATTCTGGAAAATTTCACTGAGAATAATGTTAGATGTGATAAAATGGATTGCCCATTATAGGCAGTACATTAAGCATTCAGTAGTTCCCTGTATTTGATTAGTTTTGAGTCTCTGAAATAACTGTTGCTTATTGAAAACAAAGTATCTGACCAAGACTGAAAGCAGCACCTGGTCTTGGGTGTGAACCGAGCCATTTGTGTGTATAGCAAATGTCATAGTGGATTTCTTTCTAGGGCCTGTGACCTTCCTTATGATTTGCTTTGGTCAGGTTCCAAATGTAATCTATGTATTTTCTCCTGTGCAATTACCCTCATATTGAACCAGAAAACCTGTAACTAATAATAGTCTTGCCAGTATGGCTCCAGTGGGCATGTCTGACAGATTGGGATTGTAGCACACAGGATCCAAATTGGGATGTTACCACTGATGACTCTGCCCCCCTCCTCAGTCTGCATAGCTATTTTTGACATTGTGAATGGTATTACTATGTAGTCCAAGATATCTGAAGACAGTTAGTGGTTTGATTGAGGTCTTCTTCTTCTTCTTCTTCTTCTTCTTCTTCTTCTTCTTCTTCTTC
>OU015746.1:130618466-130657135 GCA_907169655.1 Acomys percivali | reverse complement strand
AGCAGTTTAGAGCACTGGACGCTCTTCAAAAGGTCCAGAGTTCAGTATTCAACAGCGCATGGTGACTCATAACTGTCTGATGACCTCTTCTGCTCACAGATATACATGCAACTAGAGTACTCATATACATAAAGTAAATAATAAAACTTTCTTTGAAATGGGGCGGAGCCGGGCGGTGGTGGCGCACGCCTATAATCCCAGCACTCGGGAGGCAGAGGCAGGTGGATCGCTGTGAGTTCGAGGCCAGCCTGGTCTACAAAGCGGGTCCAGGACAGCCATGGCTACACAGAGAAACCCTGTCTCGAAACCCCCCCCCAAAAAAAACACATTTCTATCAAATGACTATTGTCTTTATTATCCATTGATGTTAAACTGAATCAATGATTACCACAGGCCTGCTTTATTTTGGCAGGGGTCATCTTAACTCTCAACTTAAGTGCTTATTCATTTCTCTACGTGATTATTTACTCTTTCCAACATGTACACCCATGGTTCTGTTTACCATCACTACCTGAATCCCGTTTTGGATCTTGATCAAAACTCACGTTGACTAAGTATAACTAGCTCTTGATACCCACTGTAGCGTTCTTTCTTTTAAACTTTTATTTGGGGTGTTTAAGCTTCAACCTCCCTTCCAACCTCCCCACCCTATGTAGGAAAGAGGTTATTGGGGTGAGGGGACCTCTTTATGTCTCCTGACTGTTTAGGGCCAATTGGGTTCTTTTAGGCTATACCAGTCTCCACCAACCGTGACCAGCCAACTGTCTCCTCCTAGCGGCTGCTCCCCAAAGCACTTCTGTCTGCTCCAAACCATGACACTGTCGGTCTCTGGTCTCTTCGCACTGCCACAGGCCACATGCCAACACTGCACGCCACCCCAAGCTCTCTGTGTGCTCTTGTTACCAGCTGGCAAAAGCCATGCACCTCTCGAGGAAATTAACAGGCAAGGACAAGCTAACGCTCAAACTGAAACCCCACACTTGGGATTAGAACAAAAACATATTTATATAACATAACTGAGTTTACAAAAAAGCCAAAACTTCCATTACAACCTACAAAAACCCAATATGCCTGTCCTAAGTTTACACAGACTTTCCATGATGTTTTTCCCTAACCATCACAGTATACAGTAACTGTGTTCATAGCATTTATATTGTATTGGATACTGTAAGTCATTTAGAGATGAGCCAAAGTACTTAGGACAATGTGAGTAAGTTCAAAGCAAATACTCTGCTGTTTTTACTTTAAGGCATGTAGTGGATTTTGTTTCACAAGTCAGGACCTGCATCTAGTCTCTCACAGATGTGCAGAGACAGATGAGAGCCTATGAAAAATAAACTTATTTTCAAAAGTGTTCTTTAGGGGTTGGAGAGATGGCTCAGTGGTTAAGAGAACCAGCTGCTCTTCCAAAGGACACAGGTTCAGTTCCCAACATCCACATGGCAGCTCACAACTGTAATTCCAGTTTCAGGGGCTCTGACACCCTCTCACACACACATACAAGCATACCAATGTACATAAAATAAGAAAAACAAAGAAATCATTAAAACAACAACAACGGACCTTTTCCTCTTAGTCTGCCATTTGGACACAGTTGCAAAGATTTGTTGGTTTTGTCTTTTTTTAAAAAAGATTTACTTATTATGCTTACAGTGTCCCACCTGCATGCCAGAAGAGGACACCAGATCTCATCATAGATGGTTATGAGCCACTGTGTGTTTCTGGGAATTGAACTCAGGACCTTTGGAAGAGCAGCCAGTTTTCTTAACCTCTGAGTCATCTCTCCTGTTCCCGTTTGTTTGTTTGTTTGGTGTTTTAAGACAAGGTTTCTCTGTTTAGCCCTGGCTGTCCTGGACTCACTTTGTAGACCAGGCTGGCCTCAAACTCACAGTGATTTGACTGCCTCTGCCTTCCAAGTGCTGGGACTAAAGGCTTGTGCCTTCATGCCCAGTGCCCTCCTTTTTTTTTTTTTTTTTTTTTTTTTTTGAGACCCAGTCTCTTGATGTATCATGGCTGTTCTGGGAAGAGATTTGCTTTTAATTACCCTATTCTTAACTAAGCGGGTTTTTTTATTCAGAATGTATCTTTCATTCACTCGAGAAAATTCTCAGCAACTCTTATTCAATAGTGTTCAGTCTGGAATGCCCAATAAACAAAATCTCCAAAGTTTTTGTTCATGCCCTATCTTAACTACTATCTTTTAATTTTTATAACACTTCAATATTTTTTTAAATATTTTTAAATTTATTATTATGTGTACAGTACTCTACCTGCATGTACACCTGCAGGCCAGAGGAGGGCATCAGATCACATTATAGATGGTTGTGAGCAACTATGTGGTTGCTGGGAATTGAACTCATGACCTCTGGAAGAGCAGGTGGCGCTCTTAACCACCAAGCCATCTCTCCAGCCCCAACACGTCAATATTTTATTGAGGAAAAACATCTTGTTTTGAGACACTATCTCATTATTTTGCATAGGCTTGGGCTCAGACATCCAGTTTTCTGCCTCCGTCTCCAAGGGTATGGGTTACAAGCATGTGCCACTATGCTTGGAACTTAGAGTGAAAATTTGATCTGAAACATTTGTAATTTTTTAAAATTTTTAAAAAGATTTTTTGACATGGGGTCTATGAAACCCAGGTAGGCCTTGAACTCAAAATCTCGCTGCTTCAGCGCCAAGTGTTGGTTTTACAGACATGCACCGTCACACACAGCTCCAAAAAGATTCTAAGTATAGGTCTACTAATGGAAAGTTCATTCAGTTCAGCTACTTCATACTGTCTCCGTAGTTTACTCTTACAGAATCTTTGTGCCTTGAGACAGGGTCTCATTATGTATCTTTGGTAGGCCTGGAACTCACCATGTAGACCAGATTACCCTCAAACTCAAAGAAATATGCCTGCCTCTGTCTACTGAGTGCTGGAAATAAAGAAGTGTGACAACATCCTAGGCTCAAAAATTCTGATGTTAAATTTAGGAATGTAGGGCTGGAGAAATGGCTCAGAGGTTAAGAGCATCGTCTGCTCTTTCAAAGGTCCTGAGTTCGATTCCCAGCAACCACATGGTGGCTCGAGACCATCTGTAACGAGATCCAGTGCCTTTTTGTGGCGGGCAGAATACTGTATAAATAATAATCTTTTTTTTTTTTAATTTAGGAAAGTATCAGTTATCACTGATAAACTTTGTTCCAAAATTTCAAAACTTTATTATACTTTGAATGTTCCCTCCAAAATCCATATTAGTATTTATGTGCTGCTGAAGAGACTGCAAGTGACTGCAAAACCAATCAGGCCACTGAGTGATGACTGGGTCATGAGCTTTCTAGCAATTTTGGTGGACTTATGGTGAAATGCTGGGAGTCAAATATTTACTGTGGGAATGGCTTCATCATAAAAGTGCTTCTAGAGGGCTCTGTTCCTGTCCTCTTTACCTAGCACTTATGACTTCAGGAGTCCCTTACCAGATGCGGCTCCTTGATGAAATTTCCAGCTTCTAAAACCATTAGCCACATAATTTACTGTGTGTGCACTATGGTATAGTAGTGTAATCACACTGACTGATTGCACTCCCTGAACATGGCAGCATACTGAAGGGACAGCTGTCCTTCTTGTCACGACCAAGGAAAACATGGTGTAAGTTCTTAATTTTGAGCAGTGCTAGTGCTAAAGATTTGCAGAAATGGGGCTTCAGAAACTATACGACTTGTGGCTACCAAGCCTAATATTTAGTCCCTCCAATCTAGAGAGTCCTGTGTATCAACTCAGTGTACCTCCACCTGCGTACTTCTGAAGGCTTAAGAGAAAAAGGGATGGTTATCACCTTCGGTAGACACTGAAATGTTATTATGGTTGACACAATTATTTCCGGTCATTGATGCCTTAAATGAAATGTTGGTGATGGTGTTGGTAATGTCCATGAAGTAAAGCATTACATAATATAAATGCTTGCTCAGCTCTTCCACCAAGGCACAGACAAGAAACATGACTTGGAAGATTTATATGCTTTTCTTTCTTTCTTTTTTTAAATTTTTCGAGACAGGGTTTCTCTGTGCAGCCTTGGCTTTTCACTGGGTAAGTGTGCTGTAATCATACTTCAACAGAGAAAAAGGGGAGGAGGTGGATGTGTTATGTTAATTTTTTTTTCAGGATTTGTTTGTATGTGTGCACACACCTGTGTGTGGAGGTAGGTCAGGAGAGCGTGTCCAGAAGAGCTTATTTGATCTCTTGGAAATGGAGTTGCTGGTAGTTGGAACCTGCCTCACGCAGGTACAAATTCAGGTAGTCTCTAAGAGCAGGAAGCATTCTTAACCTCTGAGCTGTCTCTCTATAACCTTCTACCCATCTGTTTTTTGAATGTTATGTATCCTGGGATGGCTTTGAACTGATCCTGTCACCTCCATCTCTTAAATACTGGTACTTACAGGCATGTGCCACGAGGCATGGGGTTTTGTTTGTTTTGAAATCCTGTCTATGCCTAAACCAGCAAAGCAGTGGTGAAATGCTTACAATCCCAATACTCCAGAAGCAGAGGCAAGAGAAAGATCACGAATTAGAGACCAGACAATGCTAGTGAAACATTGTCTTAAAAGAAAGTCGTCATCATCATCGTCATCTTATTATTATTATTTTGTTCAAGACAGGATTTCCCTGTGTAGGTGGTAGCACGGACTGTCCAGGAAATCACTCTGTATACCAGGCCCACCTCCAAACTCAGAGATCCACCAGCCTCTACCTGCGAGGCGTGCCTCACTATGCTCAGTCAAGAGTCATCTATTTTCACACATTATACAGCAATTTGGTCTGTCACCAACTACTTCGCATCCATTGAAATGCCGCTAACAACCGTTAGAATGAGGTGCATCTCTTAGGTCTTTCCAGGGAGTCCTGGTAATGCCGCACCATGACATCCGCCGAAGATGTAGGTGTAGACGAGGAACAAAAGACTCTCGTGCCGCCCTTCCCGGGCTGCGCTCTGAGCGCGCCCGGCCGGGCTCCCGTGCGAGGGTCACTGCCTACGGGGCCAGGACCGGAGCGAAGGGCCCGCGGTGGCCCGAGCGAGGCCCCATCAACGTGGAGAACAGATGCTGGGCAGGCCTGCGGGCGCGCGCTCTACTAGGCACCGACGGTCCAGCCCAGACAGCGCGGGTCCCCGGGGCGCCGGCCCGCGGCTCCATCTTGCGGGGCGGCAGCGTCTGGTCGCCCCACCGTCGTGCGGCCTCGCCGCAACCTAGGCGGGCGCGCGCCCTTGGCGGCCGAGGATAAGGCCGACGGTAGAGCGCGGTCCGGGCCGAGTTTCCATGGGGTTCGGTTCAGATGGGCCCCAAGTTCTCCCAACAGATCCCACAAAATGGAGGACGACGTCTCCTCCCGCCGCAGCCATGGCGGAGGTGGGGGACCGTTCCCTCGGGCGAGGCGAGATGGAAGCGCCTGCACCGTAGCCAGCGCGCCAGCACCCTAGCAGCCGCGGCCCGGGCCGCCCCCTCGGCCCGCCGCAGGCACTGCCGGGCTCGCCCGTCGCCGGGGCCTTGAGGACCTGGACAGGGAGGACGCTGGGGCATCGAGGCCGCGTCTCTCCTCGGGCAGAGTCGCAGGGGGCCGCGGTGACCGTCTAGAGGCCAAGGCCGGGTGGCTGGATCCCGGCCCCGCGGGAAGCCTCGACGAACGGCCCCCGCCCCGAGGCCGAAGCGTGATCCGTACTGCGTGTCCCGCCACTCGGGCTCCTGACCCCAGGGCGGACCCGGCGGAGAGTGGGGGCGGGGCGGGGCGGAGGCACGGAGGGAGGGCGGGAGGGAGGGCCGGCTAAGCCCGGGGCTGGCGGCGGCCGGGGGGTGGGGTGGGAGGGGGAGGGAGCGGCAGCCCCGAGGGCGTGGCCCATCTTTGACGGACAGGCACTCTGACTACCTCACCGAGGAGGGTCCTGAAAGAAGGCCGGCTGAGCCAATGGGCACGCCCGAGGCATTCCGGGCCGCCTTCGCCAGCAGCCAATGAGCGTGCGGAGGGCGGGGCCTCCCCGGACTCCGCCGCGCCGCCGCCTCCTCTACCTCCTCCTCACCAGCGCTAAAGCGGGGACTGGACCGAGCGGAGTTGTGCGTGTCGCCGAAGGGGGGTGGGCCGGGGGAGGAGAGGTTCGTTCCGCGGAGCTGCAGCCAGAACCGGGTGAGGCTTCTCCCCGCTGTCTTTCCTGTCGAGGGCCGCGGAGAGTGGGGGTGGCTGGGAGCAGCGCAGCCTCGGGAGCCTCCTCCTATCGACCGGGGCTTGGAGGCCGTCGTCGCCGCCGCTGCTGCTGCGTCGGGGGCCGCGCTCATGTCCCCGGCCTCTTCCCGTGCGGCCCGAGTGTTGAGCGAGCGACCGCAGGCGCGGCCGGGCGGGCTGGATGAGACGTACGCCGGGGCCGGTGCGCGCAGGGGTGGAGACTGGAGGGAAAGAGGCGGGGTTGGAGGGCGCGGGCGGCGGCGGAGGCCTCTGGGTTCCGGGTGTTTTCCTCTCCGTCCTCCGGCCGCACGGGCGGGGGAGGGGCCCGTTGGGGTCAGTCTCCCACCCTGTCTGTCTGACCGAGACCTCAAGTTTGCGGTCATGAGGGGCACCGCTTGAGTCCCGCAGCGTTTTCTCTTTCGCTCTTTTTCATCGCTCTGTGCAGCTTCTAGTCTTATTTTGTGTAGTTTTTTTTTTTTTTTCTTTCCGGCTGATCTGGTGTCTCTTGTAGGCTATTTACTGACGGATAGGAACCTTAGGCCCCAGGCAAGGGCTTGTGGCAAATGGGTTCCAGTTGGTTGAACCGCTTCCACCTTCGGATTGGCCGGGGTGACGCAGAGTGGACTTGGGAGAAATAGGAATCCCTTGCTGGCTTGGAGAACGCTTTTACCCGTCCGCTTAGCTGTACACCCTACTCCTAATTCTGAACCTGCAAACAATACATTGAGCTTGGTCGGCTGTAGTTTTTTCTTTGTTTGTTTGTTTGTTTGTTTGTTTTTAATAGTTGATCCCTATTGTTTCTTTTTGGAGAAGGTCGGTAGAAAAGCTTCACCTTGGTTTACTTCCTCCTCTGCTGGTCAGGGTTCGCTGTTGGTACTAAAGGGTTTTTTGTTTTTCTCTTTATCAAGGATCTTTAAGCCAGTCTGGTGAAGCATTTGGTAGAAATAAGGAAAGCATCTCCATTGTGAGTCATTTTGCGAAGCTTTCCTGTTTAAAGTTACTAGGATAGACTGTTTTCTTTTACACTGAAGAGTTGACCCAGTATGAAGACACACCTGTGGTTACTCCTGACATTGCTCTTTTCTAGATGGGTCTAAATGGGACTAAACCCCAACTCATAAGATGCTGTGCACTTAAAATTTTTGTCTTTTTTTCCAATAGACAATTCTTCCTGCTGTTGATTTTGTTTTGTTTTGTTTTTTAACTACTAACTATACTTAAAATATACGTTAAACAGTGAACAAAATGTGAGTTCAGGAGAGCCAGGGCTACATATAGAGACCCTGTCTTGAAGAAAACAAAACAAAATAGTGGACAAATGTTGAGAAAGAGCAGATTGTAGTTTTCAAAAGGTTTCATTTTCCATGTATAGGTGTTTTGATGCGTTCCTGTTCCATTTGTCTGCAGTGTTCAAGGAGCCCAGTAGGGGCCGTTGGTCAGTCAGAACTAGACAGGTTGTGAACTGCTCTGGAATCCTAGTCCCTTGAAGGAGCAGCCAGTGCTCTTAACCACTGAGCCATCTCTCCAACCCCTGTGATCTAAAACAGTACTTCTTAGACATATTTTTCTTGCTGGGCTGGAGAGACAGCTCTGAGGTTAAGAGCACTGACTGTTCTTCCAGAGGTCCTGAGTTCAATTCCCAGCAACCACATGGTGGTTCACAACCATCTAAAATGTGATCTGGTGCCCTCTTCTGGCCTGCTGGCTCACATGTGGGCAGAGCACTGTATAACTAATAAATAAATAATTCTTAAAAAAAAAATACTTTTAGACTGCATGTCTCTGTTCCTGAGGAAGCCAGACGAAGGTGGATGATCACTGGAGCTGGAGTTACAGGTAGTTGTGAGCTGGGTTAAGTAGGGTTCTGGGATCAGAACTCTGGTCCTCTATAAGAACAGTAAATTCTCTTGATGGCTAAGCCATCTCTCCAGCCCCCATCAGATGCACTCTTTGGTTTTTTTCAAGACAGGGTCTCTCTGATAGCCTTAGCTGTCCTGGACTCGCTTTGTAGACCAGGCTGGCCTTGAACTCTTAGCGATCAGCCGGCCTCTGCCTCCCTGAATGCTGGGATTACAGACAAATAAACACTTTTTTATACTGTGTACACTTGAGGTCTGAAGAGATGGCTTAGCTGTTAAGCACACTGACTACTCTTTCCTAGGACCCAAGTTCAACTTTGAGCACCCACATGGCAGCTTACAACTATCTGTGGCTCTAAGATCTGACATCCTTACACAAACATACATGCAGTCAAAACATCAATGCAATAAATTTTTTTTAAAAAGAAAAAAAAAAAAAAACAACATGTATATCTTAAAGCACCACTATTCTCCCGGAGCAATAGTGGTGTACAACTTTAACCCCAGCACTTGGGAGGCAGAGGCAGTCGGGTTTCTGAGTTTGAGTTCAGCCTGGTCAATAGAGATGAGTTCAAGGACAATCAGGACTACACAGAGAAATCCTGCCCCAAAAAACAAGAATCAGTGGTTCTGCACCTTCCTAATGCTTTGAAACTTTAATACAGTTCTTTATGTTGTGGTGACCCCCCAATCATAAAATTATTTTGGTGCTACTTAATAGCTATAATTTTGGTACTGTTATGAATTGTAAATATTTTTTGGAGGTTTAGAGGTTTGCAAGGTATCTTACCCACAGGTTAAGAATATGCTTTAGAAGTTCAAAGCTGGGCTGGAGATATGGCTCAGAAGTTAAGAGCATAAGGTCCTGAGTTCAATTCCCAGCAACCACATGGTGGCTCACAATCATCTATTAAGTGATCTGATTCCCTCTTCTGGCCTGCAGGAGTACATGCAGGCAGAGCACTGTATACATAATAATAAACAAATAGGTCTTGGAAGAGAAAAAAGTTCAAAGTCTTGGGGATAGAGATATGGCTCAGCCATTCTTAAGAACACTTGTCTGAATCTCAGCACCCACATGGTGACTCACAACCATCATTGACTCTTTACCTCAAGGGATCTGATGCTTTCTTCAGAGCCCCAGGCACATGCCGTATACATACATGCAAGCAAAACAGACATTAAAGAAATAAAAAAGAAATTTTAAGTCCAAAGTCTTTAATATATCTCAGCATCTATTTAAAAATAAAAAATCAGGTGGCTGAAGAGATGTTGCAGTGGTTAAGAATAGTGGGTTCAATTCCCAGCAGCTCCAGTTTCAGGGAACTGAGTACCAGGCCTTCAGGCAGTGCAAAGACATGTATGCAGCAAAAACACCCATATATGTAAAATAATAAGTTTTCAAATATTTTTAAGATTTATTTGTTTGTTTATTATGTATACAGTGTCTGCCTGCATTTACACCTGCAGGCTGTACACAATATAGCTGGTTGTGAGTCACCATGTGGTTGCTGGGAATTGAACTTAGGACCTCTGGAGGAATAATTAGTGCCCTTAACTGCTGAACCATCTCTCCTGCCCAAGTTTTAGTTGGGTTTTTTTGGGGGGAGAGGGTTTGAGACAGGGTTTCTCTGTGTAACAGCTCTGGCTGTCCTGGATCTCGCCCTGTAATCCAGCCGGGCCTCAAATTCAGGGAAGTCCACCTGCTTCTGCCTCCCAAAGGCTGGCATTAAAGGTGTGCACCACCACTGCCCGGCCCAGCCCAATTTTTTAAATAATTAAAATAAGTAAAAGTCCAAAGTTTCTCTGTTGGGTGCTTATATAAATAAAACATAGTTCCATATTTCTTATTCCAAGAGAAGAACCAGATAGAGTAACAATCCAGTCAAAGGAAAACCAGGATTCCACAGTGTCAGTAGCTCAGTCTGACATCTGGGGTTTAATTCTTGATCTTCTGGGCTCCAAAGAATTTTGGATAGTTTCCCTTCTCCAGCTCTGCCGTCTGCAACACACACAGGCTATCTCCTGACTGGAGGAGCTCAGCTGCACCTGCCTCTGCATCTCTCACAGCCCTGGCCTCTGCAGTATGCTAGGGTCTTCTGATCTAATCCTGCCTCCTCAAGTCAGGCCTCGGCTTCTCTCTGTGACAATTTGACTCCTGTAGCGTTTACGCTGTCACACCCAGTATCTTGTGGAGTGCCTTTACTTAATGTCAAGTGCAGCTGTCAGCTTGTGATGCAGTCTTCACCCTTTACGAAGCTGGGCTCAAACTCAAGAAATCCACCCACCTCTGCCTCCCAGGTGCTGAGATCAAAGGTGTGCGCCAGATACTTTCCAGATTTCCTCTCAGTGATGCTGGTCTCTTGTTAATCACAGCCAGTTTTTCAGATCCGGTTAGCCAGAGGCAACAGGTTCAAATACATCATACAAATGGCTCTGTTGGTCTTCGTTTCCCTCTGAAATCTCACAAGCCAGGCCTCTATCAGCTGCGTTTTTCTTCTCTCATATTTTACAGTCCATCATGAAAGGAAGTTGGGGCAGGAACCTAGAGGCAGGAACTGAAGCTCCTGGATTGATAGCTCCCCATGCACACCTGCCTATCTTCTGCAGGCTAGGGTGGCACCACCCACAGTGGGCATGTGGGTATAGGAACCTGTAGAGTCTAGAGGAGGGTGTCAGATCCCCTGGAGCTGGAGTTACAGGCAGTTGTGAGCTTCCTAGTATGGGGGCTAGAAATAGGCACTCCTAATTGCCAGGTGATCTCTTCAGCCCAGATTTTGTTATTTTAAATTTAAAGAAAGCTTAGGCCATTTTTGTTATGAATGGAAAGTAGTATAAAATGAGCACAATTGACTATTTTAAAGGACTATCAAATTGCATATTTTCTATCAAACTCCACAAAGAAGTAAAATTTCACAGGAAAAACAATAAGAATCACATGAGTGGATTTAATTTTTTTACTCGTGCTATTGCAGGAAATTGAAAGAATCCCCTTCTGTCTCTTACAGGTGCTTCGGTGTGGATAGACATTCACTGGGAAGATTAGTTGACTGCGCTGTGCTCAAGCTTTATTGGAAGTATGGCCATGGCAGCTCATCCCGCAGATGTGGAAGCATTTGGTGGTCCATCCAGTTCTTTAGTTAATGCATCTGGAAACTCAGCCATGGAGGATGATGACGTTGTGTTTATTGAATCAGTACAGCCTCCAGTTTGTGCTCCAGCAGTGACTAATGAAAGAAACTTTGTATTTACATCTTCAAAACATGAAGATGCACAAGGAAATTCTTCCATGATTCCCCCTTCAAGAGACTTGACGTCTCAGAAGGGAAATATATGTGAAACTATTGTAATTGATGATGAAGGGGACACAGAAATAAATGGAGAGGAGGAGAAAAATCCTACCAATTTTATCCTACCTCGTGAAAATAGTACCAAAAATTTGGATTTCTCCATTTCCAGTCTATCAAGAAGTAAGGTAAATTCAGGAAGGGTTACTAATGGTATCACTACAAAACTGACGGATAATCCTAATGTTACAACTTTAGAAGTGGATGTAAGCTCTAAATGCTGGGTGACATAGGAACTTAATGATTGTATATCACTATAGAGTACCAACTTGGGAGATGCTTTAGTGTTAATATACAAACATTACACCATTACACCTTATCTTTACCTTTACAGACTGAGACTGCAGTAGGACCTTTTAATCCTGGTAGGATTGATGTTGCAGATGCAATTCAGGATGGAAGATTTGCAGCTCATCACAATCCTGGTAAGCAGTAAGTTGTATTATTGCCTTAGAGTCAAGTACATTTAGCTTTCTTCTTTTTTTTTTTTTTTTTTTTTACATTTAGCTTTCGATGTGACTTTATACACATATGCATGGAGGCCAGAGCTAGCTTCCTTTCTTGGTTTTCGCTTAGTTTTTGAAACGGGATTTTTAAATTTTTTTTAACTGACCCTGAAGCCCAGCTCAGCTAGGTTCGTTAGCTGCCCAGCACCAGGGATCTGGATCGATATCGATCTCCCTCCCCCCCCTTTTGATTTCTCTCTCTCTCTCTCTCTCTCTCTCTCTCTCTCTCTCTCTCCCTCTCTCCCTCTCTCTCCCTCTCTCCCTCCCCCCCACCCCCCACCCGACCCCGTCCCTTGGAGCTCACTGTGTAGACCAGGCTGGCCTCAAATGCACAAAGATCTGCCTGCTTCGTGTCCCCTGAGTACTGGGATTAAGGCATCCACCACCTATATCTTTTTTTTTTTTTTTTTTTTTTGGTTTTTTGGTTTTTCTTTGGTTTGGTTTTGGTTTTGGTTTTTCAAGACAGGGTTTATCTTGTAGTCCTGACTGGCTGTCCCAGACTTGATTTTTAGACCAGGCTGGCCTTGAACTCACAGTGATCTGCCTCTGCCTCCTGAGCTCTTTTCTTTCTTTTTTTTTTTTTTTTAAAGATTTATTTATTATGCATACCGTATTCTGCCTGCATGTTCACCTGCAAGCCAGAAGAGGGTACCATATCTCCTTATAGATGGTTATGAGCCACCATGTGGTTGCTGGGAATTGAACTCAGGACTTCTAGAAGAGCAGACAGTGCTCTTAACTTCTGAGCCATCTCTCCAGCCCAGCTCTTTTCTTTTTTAACCTTAAGAAAAAATGTTAAGGGTCTCATCATGTAGTCATGGCTGCCCTGAAACTCAATATGTAAACCAGGCTGACCTCAGACTCAGAGATCTTCCTACCTCTCTCCGGAGGGCAGGGATTAAAGTTAAGTGCCACCATTGCTGGGTTAAATTGGTGATATGTGCATGTGTGCTGCAGCCATGCGAAGTGATCTGGTCAGCCAACAGTTATCAGTCTACTCTATGTGGGTTCTAAGGATCTAGCTCAGGTTGTCAGGCTTGGCTGCAAGTGATGTTACTGACTAAGCTGTCTCGTTGCCTGCTTTTTGTTTGTTTATTTGTTTTGTTCTGTTTTCCACTTTATTTGTGTTGTTTATTTTCACATGGGTACTGGAGATCAAACTCAGGTCTTCATCCTTACACAGTTGTGGGGCAGGCCTTTTAATCACTATGCCATCTCCTCAGCTCTGCTCTTTTTAGAACTCCATATCTCTTATATTCTATATAAAATAATTTATTGGCTTTCATATTAAGATAAAGTGTGTTACTTGATATAACTGTGAAGTCTCTGTAATTTGAAGAGGGTACTTTTTTGTTTTTCAAGACAGGGTTTCTCAGTGTAGCCTTGACTGTCCTGGACTATTTTAGTGGGTTTTAGGCTGTTGAATTTTCAGGACTACATACCTGTAATCTAAGTGGCAGTGAGGATCCCAGTCTGGCCAGCATGTGTTACATGAGACTTTATCTTGAACTGAAGAAAAGGCCCAGGCATGCTGTCATATCATAGGCCTTCATCCCAGCACTGGGCACAGGCAAGTGGATCTTAATCAGCACAATGGGGCTCAGGGTGAGTAAGACAGCCTCTTCTGGCCTTAAAATGTACCCTGAACATGGGGCATGGGAAATTTTGGCTAAGGCTTTAATTTGAATAGAAACACTAATATCCTTCTCTCCCCCCTCCCCTCTCCCAGTTGGTAAGTTAAATAGCTTATTTAAAGACAGGATCTATGGCCTAAGCTGGCCTAAAATTAGCTAGTCATCTTGCCTCATACCCAGCTAAAAGTTATTTAGGAATTTAAATAGTTGTATTGTAAAATTGAACACATTTGCTCTATATATGTGCCAAATCTAAAGTGATTTTTTTTTAAAGGATAAATTACCATATTAAGCGCAGTGTGTGGTAGCACACGCCTTTAATCCCAGCATTCTGAAGGCAGGCAGTTGAATCTCTGTGAGTTCAAGGCCAGCTGGCCTACAAATCGAGTTCCAGGACAGCTAAGGCTTGTTATATAGAGAAACCCTGTCTTGGAAAAAAAAATTTTTTTGTCATCTTAAGCAATCTAATAATGGTGTCCTACTTTCCTAATAATATACATATATGCTTTCCTTAAGTATCAGTAAGTCCGCAAAACAAAACTATTTTGGGAGTTGAGGTTTTATTTTCCCCATAGTGTTAATATTGACCAATCTTGCAAAGATTACTATGTTTATTCCTACTGCTGCTTGAATCTGGTTTGCTCTCTAAACTTAAATAAGCAGAGGAAGTTTGATGCCAGATGTAACTTCTATTTACTCTATAGTTGAATATGTATTTCATTTATTCCTATCATCACTGGAGAATTGGGTGTAATTTCAACATATGACAGAAGAAAAAGCAAGCCAAAGGTCTGGGAATTTAGATCACTGGCAGAACTCTGAGCTAGTATATTCATCCCCAGCACCACAGAGAAACAACTCAAAGAGCTCAATATATGTGCATAATATAATAAATTCAGGAGATAGATTTTTGTACACATCATTTATTTTTTCACTGATAAAAGTAAACATTCCTTAGAATGTAAAGTAGGTACTTGTACTCATTATTACTATGTGTGTGTACATATAGACGTGTGTGTGTGTGTGTGTGTGTGTGTGTGTGTATAGAATATATTTTTTCTCTGTCTTTATTTTCATCATACTATGACTGTAGGTTGCACCACTATGCAGGATTACACTTGATTCTCAAATTCCTGGGGCTTGAACTAGGTTACTCTGCAACTGTAAGCCTTTCCCATAGTCATTTTCTCTACCAGGCAGGCCCTGACTCCACCAGCTAGAGACTCACTTGAGAAACATTTCCTACCGAATCAAACAGTAGGAGGAATTCTGGGTTGGTTGCCAAAGTTATTCTGCCTTAACCATGTGCTTATGAGTCTCTTAAACTCTTCAATTCAAATGTTGTCCTAATGTGTATTTTTGTTTATTCCATGACTTTTTAAGATTCTTGGATCTCCCAGTCCGCGTCATTTCCTCGTAACCAGAAACAACAAGGGGTGGATTCTTTATCACCAGTGGCCTCACTTCCTAAGCAGATATTCCAGCCCTCAAGCCAGCAGCAACCCACTAAACCTGCTAAAATCACTTGTGCACACTGCAAAAGTCCTTTGCAGAAGGGACAAACAGCTTATCAACGAAAGGGATCCGCTCACCTCTTTTGTTCAACCACCTGCCTTTCTTCTTTCTCTCATAAACGTACTCGCAGGACACGGAATGTAACATGTAAAAAGTAAGCCAGCCTCAACATTTCTCCATGTGGTTTAATTGCCAGTGTAAATCAATACTCTGAATATGATTGTGAGCTAGACTTGTGGCAGATGTGTAACAGAGGTGTTTTCAAGTTTATTGAAGTTGGGTTGCTCTAGAAGTATAGGCTCATCTATAGTGTAGTTTCAACAAAGGATGTATATAGGTACAGAAGTATACTACCCCTTTCTCAGATGCGACGCTTGCCTTCCCTTCTACATCTTACACATTGTTCTGCCAGCCTACCAGTGCGGTAAGTGCCTTCTCCTGTTGCACCATCTCCCCAGGCCTGCTACTGACATTTTTTAAGATTGATTTTATAGGACTGGAGAGATGGCTATAGCTCATTGCTTTAGAGTGCTGCTGCTGTTTCAGAGGACCTTGGTTCAAATCCCAGCATCCAGGTTAACTGTAGCTAACTCTAGTCCTAGGGGATCCAACACAGTCTTCTGGCCCCTATCAGCACTATACCCATGTAGTACACAGACATGCAGGCAAAATAACCATACATATAAAATAAAAATAAAGGAAGGAATTTTAAGTTGTGCATGTGCTTGTGTGTTGGTACCTGTGAGTGCCCTCAAGAGTCAGAGGCATTGCTCCACCCAGGAGCTGCAGTTACAAGGAGGTATGAGCTGCCAGCTGCGGGCGTCACACTCGGGCTCTCTAGGTGAGCAGCGCGGGCGTCACACTCGGGTTCTCTAGGTGAGCAGCGCGGGCGCCAGTGAGCCATCTATTTAACACCGTTGCTCTGTCTTCTAAAGTGCTTTGACTGGATTTTTTTTTTTTTTTTTTTTTAAGATTTCTTTATCTGTATGAGTATTTTGCCTGTGTCTGGACGTGCACTCTGTACAAGCCTGGTGCCCTTGGAGGCCAGAAGAGGTCACTGGGTTCACGGAACTGGAGTTGTGGGCAGTTGTAAGCCACCATGTGGTGCTGAGAACTGAACCTGGGTCCTCTGAACTCCTAAGCCATCTCTCCAGCCCCAACTGCTAGCATTTAAAATCCTAGAATACTAAGGAACTTTAACTCAAGTGTTATAAGATAGTTTCCATTTGAATTTTCTGCTATATTATTAGGAAATAGTGGAAGTGAAGCTGAAAGTGGATTTTAAAGTACAGTGTTCTTCAGATGTTTCTCTCTCCTTTATGTTTCAGAGATGCTCCTATGAGGACGGCAACTCTTGTTCCTCCAGTAGAGTCAAGCAAGTCCTTACGAGAATGTGCATCCCTGTGTCCTCATAACGACAACCAGAGTCTTAGAAGAGACGTCTTTACTAAGTCAAGATGCATAATCTGTAATAAACTAGGAGAGGTCTGCTCTTTTTACTGTTGCTACTTAGGCTAGTAGAAGCAGTGTTAAGTTATAAGTACAGTATAAGTTCTGCCAGCTACTAATGCCCATATTCTAGATATTCAGGTGGGAAGGACTACTAAGGATGTTAGAATTCACATTATTTATCAAGGGGTTGTCATGCATGCCTATAAACCCAGCACTCGGGAGGCAGAGACAGGTGGACCTCTGAGTTCAAGGCCAGCCTGGTCTACAGAGTTGAGCTCTAGGACAGCTAAGGCTACACAGAAACCCTGTCTAAAAAAACAAAAAACAAGGAAAAATTTTGCTGCCGAGTGGTGGTGTATACCTTTAATCCCTGCATTTGTGAGGCAGAGGCTGGCAAATCTCTGTGAATTTGAGGCCAGTATGGTCTACATATAGTGATTTCCAGGACAGACAACGAAATTCTGTGGGGTTAGTTGTGATAATTCAGTAATCTCAGGACAATGAAGGTAGCAATAGTTAGAGGAATGGGTGGGACAAATGGGTTGATACATGTTGAAGAGGAAGAGCAAGACCTTCAGGCAGCCCTTTGTTTTACTTTGTCTTGGTAACTAACTCTGAGGTTGAGAAATGTTGGAGGCTATTCAAATCAAGAGCATAAATTTATCTCAATTACAACCTTAGAACTATCTTACTGCTAGATGCATAGACACCATTCTAAGTGTGGATAATGGTTTCCCTTCATCCGCCTCCAAAATACTGTAAGGGAGGATCTAAATACTGCAGGGCAATAAATTATGTAATGCTGGACGGGTGGTGGTGCACACCTTTAATCCCAGCACTCGGGAGGCAGAGGCAGGTGGATCGCTGTGAGTTCAAGGCCAGCCTGGTCTACAAAGCGAGTCTAGGACAGCCAAGGCTAACACAGAGAGACCGTGTCTTGTAAAACCAAAAACAAACAAAGTATGTAATGCTGTCTTAAGAAATTTTGTTTTCTTTTAGGTTCGCCACGAAATCAGTATTAACAATATAACACATAAACTGTGTAGTAATAATTGCTTTAATGAGTACAGACTGACCAATGGTCTAATAATGAACTGCTGTGAACAATGTGGCAAGTATATGCCCAAGAATACTGGACACGACCACCTGATCACAGGCCAGCAAAAGAGATTCTGCGGCCAGGATTGTGCCAATGGATATAAAGAGGTAATTCTCTATTTTATTTGTTTTTGTTACATATTTTATATACATGGGAGTCTTACCTGCGTGTGTGTGTAACACATGCATCCTTGATGCTCTCAGAGGCCAGAAAAGGCTTTTGGATCCCTTAAAGTTATAGTTAATAGACAGATGTGATGGCACCACCACGTAAGTGCTAGGAACCAAACCCAGATCCTCTGGAAGAGCTGCTGGGGTAATTTCTCTAGTCCCTAATTATTTGTGAGTGTGTGTGTGTGTGTGTGTGTGTGTACACGTGTGTGTGCATGTGTTTGTGTGAGTAAAAGTGCTTATATATGAAGCTTGGGAGGATACCCGGAATGTCTGTCCTTGCCTCCTACCTTGTGAGACAAGATCTTGTTATTTAGTGCATAGGCTAGGCTACCTGACCTTCAGGCTTCTAGTGGTTGCCTTGTTGCTGTCTGCTGTCACGCTGTAGGAGCACTCAGATTCAGAAGGCTATCACCTGGGCTTTTAAGTTTTGATACCAGGGATGATGGTATATGCCTCTAATCCTGGCACTGGGTAAGCCAAAGCAGGTAAATGTCTGTGAGGTCGAGGCTACCCTGTTCTACCTCAGCAGTTAGATCAGCCAAGTCTGCAAAACAAGACTTTATCTCATAGAGAGCTGGCTAACGAGTATTAGACAATCTTGTGTGTGAATATAATATATATATGTAATGTTTTTATTATTCATTCCCCACTCTTTCTTTTTCCTACACTGTCAACCTCCCTTGCCTCTGCAAATCCCTTTTCTACATTCGTGTTTGTATTACTATTTTGTTGTGATTAAATACTGTAGTTAAGGCAATTTGTAGAAGAAAGGCCTTATTCCAGAGGACAGTAGTTGAAAAGGTGAAGTGGACGCAGCTGGAGCAGTAGCTGAGCGCTCACATCTGAGTCACAAACAGGAAGTTGATAGAGCATACTGGAAACGATAGAGTATTCAAACAAGCCTCTTGCCGTCATATACTTAAGCCAGCAAGACCACACCTCCAAACAGCCACCAACTAGGGACAAGTGTTCAGATGCCTGAGACTTAGCCTGGACATCTCATTCAAACCATCACAATGTCTTTTTGTTTGTTTTGTAATTCACTGAGTTTAACTAGGGCTGCCTATATAACCATGTGTTTGGAAAAGGACACCTAATGTTGTTCTGTGACTGCACATGTTCAAGAGTGCATACGTCCAAATACATACATGCACATGTGCATATAATAAAAGGTTTGCACATAGAGTATAAAGAGAAGAAAATAAAGATGGGGAAATATGTGTGATCAAAATACGCCACAGCTGTATAAGCAGAGTTGGACCTGTTTCGAATGATGAGTAGTAGCAGGTCTTCGGAGAAGAGCATTAGAGAAATCCTCGTGGTAGATGAACAGAGGGCTGGGGATTGCTGAGTGATGTCATTGGTTGCTTATCACTGAATAATACGTAGTCATTAAACAGCTCTTCTTCTTTTAATAGAGAGCCGGAAAGATGGCTCAGTAGTTAAGAGCATTTGTGACTTTTCCAGAGGACCCAAGTTTAGTTCCCAGCTGCCACATAACTACTAGATCACTACCACTTGTGACTCCTAACACCAGGAGACCTGACATTTGGTCTCTAATGGCACATACCCTTATAAATAAGAAACAAAAATAAATTTTACCTAGGCATTGGTGGCACACACCTTTAATCCCAGCAGTCCGGAGGCAGAGGCAGGCAGATGTCTGTGAGTTCAAGGCCAGCCTGGTCTATAGAGCGAGTCCAGGATAGCCAAAGCTACACAGAGGAACCTAGGCTCGAAAAACCAAACATAAATAAATTAATACAAATAGATACATTTTAAAAATACTTGGGTTCGAGGCCAGCCTGGACTACAAAGCAAGTCCAGGACAGTCAAGGCTACACAGAGAAACCCTGTCTCAAAAATAAATAAATAAAAGAAAGAAAAAAATACTTATATGAAAACACAGTTATTACATTGTGCGAGTAATGTGTATGTGTGAGTGCAGGTGGACACCATGACCCAGGAGCACAGACAGAGGGCAGCTTGGTGGGGTTAGTTGCCTTACCTTTCTGCTGAGTTTCAAGGATTAAGTCAAGCCGGCAGACTCACTCAGCAAGTGCCTTTACTGGCTGAGATATCACAGTGGCTCAAAACATGCTCTTGATCTAAACCAGTGATAATGGGAACTTTTGGGGTTTTTTTGTTTTGTTTTGTTTTTTCCGAGACAGGGTGTCTCTGTAGCATTGGCTGTCCTAGAACTCGCTCTGTAGACCAGGCTGGCCTCAAACTCAGAGATCTTCTGCCTTTGCCTCCTGAGTGCTAGGACTAAGGGCATTTGCCACCACTGCCTGCCATGGGAATATTTTTTATTGTCAATGCTTTATAGGTGCTGTTGGCATCTAGTGGGAGGATGCTCTTCTTATACATGACAGTTCTAAAACAAATTATTATTTTTGCTTAAGACATCCTGTAAGTGGATATGTTGCTGGGTGATGTGAGTAGTGAACTGCAGATGTGGTGGCAAATGCGCCTTTAAAATCCCAGCACAAGAGCTGGGTGTGGTTGGCGCACGCATTTAGTCCCTGCTCTTGGGAGGCAGATGATTTGAGTTCAAGGCCAGCCTAGTCTACAAAGTGAGTCCAGGACAGCCATGGCTACACAGAGAAACCTTGTCTAGAAAAAACAAAAACAAAAATAAAAAAATAATAAAATAAAATCTCAAGTGTGGTAGTGCACACCTTTAATTCCAGTGCTTGGGAGGCACCAGCGAGCAGATCTCTGTGAGAGATCTAGGATAGCCTGGTCTGCAAATTGAGTTCCAGGACAACCAGGGTTACACACAGAGAAACTCTGTTTAGAAAAACAACAATAACAAAAAGTTGCCATGATCATGGTGTCTCTTCACAGCAATGAAACCCTTACTAAGACAATATATTTACTTTTATTTTGTGTGCATGGGTGTATTGCCCATGTATATGTATATGCGCTGTGTTCATGCCTGGTATCCCTTAGAGGTAAAAAGAATGCATTGGATTCTCAGGAACTAGAATTACAGGTAGTTTTGAGCTACCATGTGGGTGCTGGGGATCAGAAACCAGGTTATACACAAGAACAAGTACACTGAGCCATATCTCCAGCCCCAAGGATCTATTTTATTTTATTTATTCATTTATTTATTTATTTTAAGATTTATTTATTATGTATACAGTACCCTGCCTGCATACCAGAAGAGGGCACCAGATCACATTATAGATGGATGTGAGCCACCATGTGGTTGCTGGGTATTGAACTCAGGACCTCTGGAAGAGCAGACACTGCTCTTAACCTCAGAGCTGTCTCTCTAGCCCCCAAGGATCTATTTTAAATTGTGTATGTATGTGTTTATGTGCATCTGTAATTGCAGTTTATTGTGGAAGTTAGAGGAAGGTATCAGATCCCCTGGAGCTTGAGTAACAGATGTTTTTGCGCTTAGGTTCTCTTTAAAAACATTTCTTAATTGAGGTTCCCTCCTTTCAGATGACTTGAGTTTGTGTTAGGTTGATATAAAGCTAGCCAGCATCAGCCAGGCATGGTGGCGTAGGGAGGCAACGGCAAGTGGATCTCTGAGTTCGAATCCAGCCTGGTCTACAAATTGAATCCAGGCCAGGACAGCCAAGGCTACACAGAGAAACCATGTCTTGAAAAACAAAAAAAGCTAGCTAGTACACTGGCCTTTTCTTTTCTTTTAAAGATTTATTTATTATGTTTATTTTTATTATTTTTGTGTGTGTTTCTTTTTTTAATATATATTTTTTATTATGTTTCTTTTTTGTTTGTTTTGTTTTTCAAGACAGAGTTTCTCTGTGTAACAGCCCTGGCTGTCCTGGACTCGCTTTGTAGACCAGGCTGGCCTCAAACTCAGAAATCCGCCTCCTGAGTGCTGGGATTAAAGGTGTGCGCCATCACTGCCTGGCTCATGTTTCTTTTTTAAGTATACATTTATATTATTACATGTGAGTAAAATAAACTACATACAGCAGGAAGAACGATGAGACAACCAGGAATTATATAAATGTTACATTCATAGTGATTTTGCTATTTGTTTGGCAAACTTGGGTCGTTTATTTATTATTGTATGCAATATTCTGTTTGCACATATGCCTGCACACCACAAGAGGGCACTAGACCTCGTTACAGATGGTTGTGAGCCACCATGTGGCTGCTAGGGATTGAACTCAGGACCTTTGGAAGAGCAGACCTCTGAGCTGTCTCTTCAGCCCCCTCTTTTTTTTTTCGTTTTTTTTAAAGCTAGGATCTTACTGGCTGGCCCGGACTCACTGTGTGAACCAGATTAGGCAGGCATCTGCCTGCTTCTATCTTCCTAAGCACTAGGATTTAAGGTGTATACCATATTGGCTGGCTTACGCATAGTTTTTTATTGCCACAATATTCTGTTGAATGGTTGTGTGAACATATATTTATCTTAGGTATATACTTCGTCTATATGGATCATGTGTTAATTATGTTAGGTAAGTTGCCAAACTCCAGCCTATATTTCACTTTTTAAAATGCCAATAAAATTGTAATCTCTATTTCTTTACAGATAATGGAAAGAAAAGCAAAAATATCACTTTTACAAAACAGAAAAAGGAATGCTATCAGAGAAGAAAATGAAAGAAAATTACATGAATTATCAAGTACAATTTCAGAAAAAACACAAGAAATACCAGGAAAAAAGGAAAAATTTTCAGAGATAGTAAAAGTTGGAGGAGAATGTAGGCTACATACACCATCAAGGGAGCAGAATGAGAATTTACCTTCTGTGACTGTAGGACCTGATACACCTCAAGAGCAACCGGGAGACAGAAATTCAGAAGAATTTGCTATGTCAGTTGAACTTTCTTCAGATCCAGGTTTATGGCCCCAAATTTTGAATACGAAACAACGTGATATTCTTGTCAAAAATGATGCAACTCAAATAAGAAATTTTAATTTTCCAAAAGACAGCACAGGAAGGAAGTTTTCAGAAACATATTACTCACGAATTCTTCCAAGCGGTGAGAAAGGCATCAGATCCTGGCTGCTGTATTCAGTCTCTAAAGATGCTGTCTTCTGCCTGTATTGCAGACTCTTTGGGGAAGGGAAAAATCAGCTGAGAAATGAGAATGGCTGCAGAGATTGGCAGCATTTATCACATATTCTTAGTAAGCATGAAGAGAGTGAGATGCACACCAGCAACAGTGCGAAGTATTCCAGGTTAAGGAATCACTTGGAAGGTAAAACCAGTGACGCTATGGAACAGAGGTTTTATGAAGATGGTGAAGATGGTGTGCTCCTGCTGTATACATAACCCTGCCCACTCTAGACACGGCAGTATCTGCGTCACCCAGAAAAAAACAAAAAAACCAAAAAACCTGGAGCCAGAACCACTGCATTGTGGCGCTCTTAAGTAGAAGAACTTAGAGGAGTTTATTAGCAACATGTCTAATAGTAAAACATGTTCCTGTTCCAAGTCTACAAGAACTGGAATGGATAGTCACTCTTGCAGACTTCAGTAAAGCAGTGTGAGTTTTGTCATTGAGGGCTTTCCCTTTGTAAAGCTGTTCTTAGAGGACTTCCACTTAATGGCCTGAGAGCAAGAAAAGACAAGATGCATATGCAGTAAACTAAAGAAAATACATGCAGGCCAGTCAGTGATAGCGCATGCCTGCAATCCCAGCACTCAGAGGCAGGGGCCAGCCTATCTACAGAGTAAAATCCACAAGCAATATACATACTCAAACAACTTAAGAACAGAATAGGATCTGAAGCTGCAGTCATTTGCTATTACACCAAATTCTTGTTCTTTCAAACAGTTTTCTATTTGGGAAAAACAATTTACTTGTTAAATAAAGGTAATTTATACTTTATTTTGTTTTCAATTTAATATGTAATATTTTAGCTTTTATTATAATAAAGAATATATAGCTATCTTATGTTAGTATAACTATAAGAAACATTAAAGATGTGTAGGTATATATAAACATGTATGTATGCCTATATATGTATACATAGTTAACTTTTCAGTGTCATGGTTAAATTTTCCTGTATGCAATTTGAGAAACTATGAATCTAAAAAAATTTTTCTTCAGGCTTACTTCACTTTTTATAAAAGCCCCTTATTAGCCGGGCATGATGGCGCACGCCTTTAATCCCAGCACTCAGGAGGCAGAGGCAGGCAGATTGCTGTGAGTTCGAGGCCAGCCTGGTCTATAAAGTGAGTCTAGCATAGCCAAGGCTACACAGAGAAACCCTGTCTCAAAAAACCAAAAAAATAAAAGCCCCTTATATGGAGCCCGGAGTGGTGGTGCACGCCTGTAATCCCAGCACTTGGGAGGTAGAGGCAGGCAGGTCTCTGAATTTGTGGCTGGCCTGGTCTACAAATGAGTTTCAGTACAGCTAGGGCTCTGTTACACATTAAGACCCTCTCGAAAAAAACAAAACAACAACAAAAAAAATAATTTTAAGATTTATTTTATGTATGTGAGTGCTCTATCTTCATGTACGCCTGCACGCCAGAAGAGGACATCAGATCCCATTATAGACGGTTGTGAGCCACACGTGGTTGCTGTGAATTGAACTCAGGACTTTGGAAGAGCAGATAATGCTCTTAACTGTTGAGTCATCTCTCTAGCTCTAAAAAATGTTACGTGATAGCCACAGCTGGAGCTTGGGTCCTCTGGATAGAGACTTGTGGTGTCTTACAGGATGGTCAGTGAATTCTTGATGAGGAAACTTGGTGAATATACTTCTTTCTAGGCCAAGTAGCTCTAATTCTTGGAGTTTACAAAGTTGCCCAGAGCAACAGTGCAGCCCCTGGCTGATGTGCAGCAGCCATCAGGACCAGCTGGCCAGCAGCAGCAGCTTCTTGGGCACAGGAGCAGATTGGATGCCATTGTCTGGGGATGGGCAAGATGCACCAACACAGAGTCACAACAGCCTGTCATCTTGCATGGAACTGTGGAGCTTGCCAGTCTTGTTCCTACAGTAACTTCTCCCCAGAGAAGGTGGAAAGCTTGGCCAAGGTGATGGTGCCTTAGATGGCAGTGGCTACCTCCTTGGTGTAATTAACACCAAGTCCATCATGACCATTGTAGTCCCCAATAGTGACAAAAGCCTTGACCTGGTCCCCTGGCCAGCTCAAGTCGTCTTCTGCACTGGCATGATCTTTAGATCTTTACCCTTTAAGGATGTGCCGAGGAAAGTCTAATCTCAGATTCCTTATGGAGAAACACAGGTAGGTGGGTCTCTTATAGGAACTTGATGTTTGTGTTCTTACTAGGTTGCCCAACTTGGTGATGAGTTTCCATTCTTTGTCTCTGCCCTACCTCTAGGAGCCCACAGTGACAAGCTACTACTGTCACTCCCAAGGCCTCCCAAATCCTGGGCCATCAGCCATTTGGTATTTTCCCAAAGAAGAAGCAAATCTGATAACTTGATGGCCACCGAAGAGAGTCCTGATCACTATGAATGTGCTAGTTTTATCTTTTGCTTCTGACTTCTGGTGTTTATTTTATCATCTATTAAATTCCTAGGGATGAGTAGCTGTTTTCCCATTTGGGGCTTGCAGGCCTTGATCTTTTAAAACCTACTTTATTTGGGGTTCTTTAATGCCTCTACCTCCCTTCCAACCCACCTACCCTAGAGAAAGAAGGTTCATAGGGACAGGAGCAGTAGACATTTTTAGACTCAGTTCTTTGGGGGAGAGTTCACTCATCATCAGGATTCCAGAAGACCTGTAAACAGCAAAGCAGCAAGCCAGCAAAAGCTACTGCAAACACAGCAGCTGAAATCCGTGTGTGTTTCTAGGAATTTCTGGAAGCAGGAACAATGAGCAGTCAAGTGATACAAAGTGATACAAAGCCAAGCCTGTTTTTTTAGGTTCCTATTTATTTCCTATAATAGTCTGTACCAGTATGTTTTAAACCTGACAAAGACTGCCCCTGCATGAGGCAGTTTCCTTTCTGGTGGACAGACAAAACATGCCCTCATACAAATCTGTTTCACATCCCATACTTTGAATCAAAACAGAAATCTGCCGGGTGTGGTGGCGCACGCCTTTCATCCCAGCACTCGGGAGGCAGAGGCAGGCGGATCGCTGTGAGTTCGAGGCCAGCCTGGTCTACAAAGCGGGTCCAGGACGGCCAAGGCTACACAGAGAGACCCTGTCTCGAAAAAACAAACAAACAAACAAAAAAAAAACAGAAATCTGTCTATATCCACTACAGGGGCTTCTCTTGTGAAAGTCAGTAGTGACCTCAGGAGATGGCGTCTTCTGAGTGGGGATACTTGCACATCCAGTGATGTTACTGCATAGTAGTTTTTTTGTTTTGTTTTTAAAACCATTCTTGTTAAATTGTACCTTTGAGGCTGAGAACTGTAGTTGAGTTGGTAGATTGCTTGCCTAGCACACAAAAAGCCATGGCTGGCCTGTGGTCACAGCAATCAAGGGTTGGAAGCAAATAGCAAGTGAGAGGCCACTCCCGGTTATATGAACCCTGTCTCTAAAAATGTCACTGTGAGTCATTCAGGCTTGGATCTAATCAGTCATGATGGCTTAGATCTGTAATCCCACCATCAGGGAAACCAGCTTTCCTAGTTCAAGGCCAACCTGGGATCCATAAGGAGTTCCAGGCCAGCATGAGCTATGATACTCAGAAGATACAGAGAGAAAGTGGCTGACTTGAATGTAAATATAGCTTTGAGATATCTCCAAAAATGTCACTTTACTCTCAGAGGCCTATGAGGATACTTTTGGGAATAAGACACTTTTAAATTTTATGTGTAGGGTGTTTTGTATGTATGTTATATGTACCATTTGTGTACCTAGTGCCTGCGGAGGCCAGAGGAGGGTATCGCATCCCTTGGAACTGGAGTTACAGATCTTCGTTAGCAAACATGTGAGTGCTGGGAACCATGCCTGGGTCCTTGCAGCCTTCATTTGACATTGCTCTGGGAGCATCTATGTGCAAATACATTATTCTGCTGGTGAAGATCCTCTCCAATAGCAAAATATTTATTGTTGAAATGCTTCCAGGACAGGGCTGCTCTATCTCTTGAATACAAATGTCCGTATATGTAGCTTCATGAACTCTGTTTATAACTGGTATTCAGACAAAGGTGGTCAGGAGAACTGATCCATCTGAAGTATTCTGCAGTTTGAGAATCAGTATGGCGTACACCAATTACAACTGGAAATAAAAACTGGTCCCGAGTCCCTTCATTGCTGATATTTGGTGAAAATAGGGCTTTACTAAATTCTCCCTCTCCTTGCCCCCCTATCTCTGCCCACCTCACGCCACTCCATCTCACCTCTAGAATTTTCTATACAGGAGGGAAACAGTGTTGACAGTACAAACTTCATTGTAATACCTTTCCCCCCTTTTTAAAAATATGAGTCCTTACTGAGTGCAGCCCTAACTGACCTAGAACTCAGTATAAACCAGACTGGCTTCAAACTCACAAAGAACTGCTTCTTCCAACAGGGGAGTATTGGGATTAAGTGCTTTTGGTATTATACCTTCTGCTCCCTCTTTAAAACAATTTGTGAAGCTGAGAATGGTGGTGCACACCTTTAATCCCAGCACTTGGGAGGCAGAGGCAGGCGGATCACTGTGAGTTCAAAGCCAGCCTCTTTTACAAAGTGAGTCCAGGACAGCAAGGCTACACAGAGAAACCCTGTCTCAAAACAAAGCCTCTCTCTCTCTCTCTCTCTCTTTCTCTTTCTCTCTCTCTCTCTCTCTCTCTCTCTCTCTCTCTCTCTCTGTGTGTGTGTGTGTATCCTACAAATTGAGTCTGAGTCTTCTACAAGGGCAGCAATTGCCCTTAACCACTCTCTAACCTGCTCCTTCCCCCCAAATAACTTTTTGGGTTGTTTTGTTCCTTTGGTTTTGGTTGTTCAAGACAGGGTTTCTCTGTGTAGCCTTAGCTGTCTTAGAACTCGATGGGTAGATCAGGATGGCCTCAAATTTGCAGAGATCCTCTTGCCTCCTGAGTGCCAGCTGAGTGCTGAGTCCCACTGTGTGGCAAAAAAAAAAAAAAAAAACCTTAAAAAAAAAGAGAAATTATTAGTTGGTATGAGTTTTTCCTGATTTCAGTTACATTTTTAACGGGAGTGCAGGGGTGGGGGGGGGCGGGCATGTGCGTGTCACAGCACATAAGGAGGCCAGAGGAAAACTTGAACTCAGTTCTCTCCACCATGTGCGTCCTGGACCAAACTCAGGTCATCACTCTTGGTGAGTGTAGGAATAATGAATGGTACTGTGTACTGTGTACAGATGCGGATTTCTATCACCCCCCACCCCGCCCACTCAATCTGGTTGGAATCCTTGTTCTGAGAATCTCCTGTCTCAAGGTTGTGTAAGCACTGCTCCCCAATTGTCCCCTGATATGTCAAAGCAGTTTACAGTCAATGGCTGAGCAGGGGGGAGAATAGGGTGGGCCTCCCTGTCAGCCCCAAGGAGGAGGAGAGAAAGAAGCAGCAGGGGACTAAATAGCAGGCAGAGGCCCAAGAAAGATCACGAGAGAAGCCCTGAGCAGAGAAAAGCATATGGTGCAAGTATCTGGTATTCACACTAGGAGAAAGCCAGACTATCTTAGAATAACTACCCAGCATTGTGCTGTAAAGATTATTAACAAATATAATAGTTCAGCCTCAATTATTTTAATGCTAGTCAGGTTAACAGAAAAACTGCCAAACTCATAATTTTTTAAGAAGCCCCAAACAGGTAGATGGCTAGTGCCTTTACCTCTGAGCCATCCTGCTGGCCCCAGATGTGTGATCATTACACACTCATCAAATGAAAGCTCTGATTAGTTGTGGCAGCTCAGTGGTAGAGTATTTGTGCAGGATGCTGAAGGCCCTGGGTTCAATTCCTAGCAATGGAAAATATCTGAGTAAAGATTAATGTTAATTCCAACACGTACAAGGCAGTGGCAGATGAATCTCTGAGCAAGGCCAGCCTGATCTACAGAGCAAATTCCAGGACAGCCAGGGATACACAGAGAAACCCTGTTTCAAAAAAACCAAAACAAAAGAATAAAATGAGACTTTTGTATATTGTGTGTATTTTAGATATTTGTTTAATTAAGTGGTTTTATTAATGTATTAACACAGCCATCTGTCGAGAATAAGGTCGTGCAAGTTTTTAATCTCAACACTCTGATGATTTGGGAAAACATGTATCTGCGAATTAGAGGCCAGCAAAAACCATACATAGCGAGCTCCAGCACACATAGTGAGACTCTGTCTCAAGAGGCGGAGGAGGAGGGAAAAGAGGAGGAAGAAGGTAAGAGTAAGAATAAGGGGTAAAGCCAGGCGTGGTGGCGCACGCCTATAATCCCAGCACTCGGGAGGCAGAGGCAGGTGGATCACTGTGAGTTCGAGGCCAGCCTGGTCTACAAAGCGGGTCTAGGACAGCCAAGGGTACACAGAGAAACCCTGTCTCCAAAAACCAAAAACCAAAAAAAAAAAAAAAAGAGTACAGCACCCATAGGTGTCTGAACCCTCTGCAACTCCAGTTCAAGGGGGTGCTGATGCTGTGTTCTACCTCCTTGAGTACTGTATGCACATTTTTTTTCTGTATGCACATTTTGCACATACATATATGCAGGCAAAACATGCATGAAAATCTTTTAAAAAAAAATAAACCTGGGTGGTGGTGGCACATGGCCTTAATTCCAGTACTAGGGAGGCAGAAGCAGGCAGATCTTGCTAAATTCAAGGCCAACCTGGTCTACAGAGAGTTAGAGGGACAGCCAAGGCTACACAGAGAAACCCTGTCTCAAAACGGCAAAAAAGAAAGGACAAACAATAAATTTGGAAGATCTACCCAGCACCAGCCTATCAAAACAAAACCACAATTACTCCTGCTTTTGTTATACAAGGATACTTCAATTAAAGAACAAGTTCAAAAAAGACTGAGGTCTAGATGTGGTAGCACACACTTTTAATCTCACCACTCTCAGGAGGCAAAAGCAAGGAAATCTGAACCCTGGTCTGCCAGGGTTACATACTGAGCTGCTTAATATAAATATATTTTAAAAACACACACACGTATATATGTTTTATATATGTGTGTATGTGTGCGTGTATGTATGTATTATTTTGTTGTGAGGTATTCACCAGAGATCAACCTCAGATCATCATGTGAACAAGTATTTTATCCAATGAATTATCTTTCCAGCGGTTCTTTTGAGACACAGTCTCTATATGTAACCATGCTGCTTTTGAACTCACTATGTACTAAGGCTGCCCTCACAACTGTGGCCTTAACTTCTCAAATCTTGAGGTTGCAGGAAAATGCCACTACTCTTGGCTGGGACCCACAGCGTTAATTTTGTTTGTGTTTGCACATGGGTTTAAGCCAATAAAGAGTCTTTATTAGCCGGCCAGAAACCACACTGGGTGTTCGAGATCCCAGTGTAGCCCCGAGCCTTTCTGAGGGAGAGCTTTTACACAATATGTTGACATATTTCAGTTAACAGGAACATGACTCAGAATCAGAAGTATAGCCAAAAAGCAAGGTTAGTACATCTAGACGTTTTCCCAAAACTATAGACTTTGATAGATGATGTCCTCGTTTTTGTTTTGGCAGGTGCCACTGTCTTTGTGCTGAGTTTTACAGACTGAGTGACACTTCCATCAGGCAATCAGTTGTACTAAGGTCTGGGAGCTCTCTCTCTCCCTCCCTCCCTCCCCCCACTACCCCTCCTCTGTGTACAACTAGCAAGATAGTTTATCCCATCTGTATTATTTTTTGAGACAAAGTCTTTTTTTTTTTTTTTGGTTTTTCGAGACAGGGTTTCTCTGTGTATTCTTGGCCGTCCTGGACTCACTTTGTAGACCAGGCTGGCCTCAAACTCACAGCGATCTGCCTGCCTCTGCCTCCCAAGTGCTGGGATTAAAGGCGTGCACCACCATGCCCGGCTAGTCTCCAAATTGATATGTAGCAGAAAGGATGGCCTTGGAATTCTAATCATCCTGCCCGGATGGGCCATGAAACTTATCAAAACATTCCAAGGAGCCATGCATCATAGTATACACCCTTAACCCAGCACTCAAGAGGCAGATGTGGACAGATTTCTGAGTTTGGAGACCAGCCTGCTTTACAGAGCATTTTCAGGGCAGCCAGGGCTACAGAGAAAAACCCTGTCACAAGAAAAGCAAAAAGAAAAAAAGAAAAAAGTTTTTTTCAAGGAATCATCAAAAGTGTTTTCATAATGGCATCAAGATAATAATTCATCTTTTCACTACGGTGTTTGGTTGGTTGGTTTTGTTTGGTTCTGCGAGCAGGATTTCTCTATGTAGCCTTGGCTGTCATGGAATTTGCTCTGTGGACCATGCTGGGCTCGGACTCGGAGATCACCTGCCTCTGCCTTCCCGAATGCTGGGATAATAGGCGTGGGTACTGCACCCTGTTCACTATTTTTTGTTGTTATTGTTGTTTTTTGAGACAGGGTTTCTCTGTGTAGTCTTGGCTGTCCTGGACTCCCTTTGTAGACCGACCAGGCTGGCTTCAAACACACAGCGATCCGCCTGCCTCTGCCTCCCGAGTGCTGGGATTAAAGGCATGCGCCACCACCGCCCAGCCACTTTTTTTTTTTTTTAACTGACAAAACAAAATTAACACTGCGGGTCCCAGCACAGGCAATTTTCATGCAATTCCAAGATTTGAGAAATTGAGTAAGGGGGACTGTCACTGGATCCCTGGGCTTGGCTGCTAGCTGCCACTGAAATCTGCTCTTACAGTAAAGCAGCTGACCACTCTGATGAAGCAGTGGCTGGACCTGCATTCAGACTGTGAACTAACCAGGGTGTTTACCTGCATCCTCTGCCATTACCTGGCAACCTAACACTGTAGTGTCTCTACTGTAGTGTCTCTACCGGCTTTGGAACTCCCCAAGTTTCCCCTGCTGTTTGGTGCTGGCAAACTCATTTTAAAAAAGCTAATTGTAACACAAATGGAAAACTCTTTTCCACACCCCTGGTGAGATGGGGAGCCTTGCTCATGGACCTCACTCTGAGTGCCCTAGCTGTTCTCCAGAAAAATGGAACCTGGGACTTTGAGGTTTGATCTGTTCCCACCATGAAACCCACAGTGCCTGGACAAGCCCATGAGAACAGCATGCACTGCAGCAGCAGCAGCAGCAGCGAATGCTGAACAACAAATACAGTGTGTTTTAGCTTTTATTTTTATTTTTTTCTAGGCAGTGTTTCATTGGGTAGCTCTGGCTGTCTTGGAACTCACCATGTAGACCAGGCTGGCCTCAAATTCAGAAATATGCCTGCCTTTGTCTCCCAAGTACTGGGATCAAAAGTGTATACCACCACCACCTGGCTTTTATTTTTTTGAGACGAGGTTTCTCTGTGTAGCCTTGGCTGTCTTGTACTCACTTTGTACAGCAGGCTGGCCTCAAACTCACAGAGATCCACCTGCTTCTGCCTCCCGAAGGCTGGGGTTATAGTGCACGCCCCCACCTAGCTTATTTATTTATTTATGTTTTTTCGAGACAGGGTTTCTCTGTGTAGCCTTAGCTGTCCTGGACTCACTTTGTAGATCAGGCTGGTCTTGGACTCACTGGGATCCACTTGCCTCTGCCTCCAGAGTGCTGGGTATTTTTTTTTTTTTCAAAAAGTACCAAGAACTGGGGCTGGAGAGATGGCTCATTGGTTAAAAGCACTGGCTGCTCTTCCAGAGGACCTGGGTTTGGTTCCCAGCACCCAAATCGCTGCTCAGAACCTTCTACCTCCAGTTCTAGGAGATCTGATATACTCCATCCGTCCTCCATGGGCACTAGGCACACAAGTGGTACCGTTGGGTCTGGAGTTGTGCAAATGAGACAGTGACACCAAGGACACCCTGAGAGCAACAAGTTTATTTTTTAGGCATATAAAACAAAACAACTCCAAAAAAGCAAAAACAAAAACTGGCAGCCACAATTTCAATAACTGAACTGGAGCAAGCCCATTACAGTCTTTTTTAAAGCAGAACTCATTAGCAGAAGGGTGTGTACAGGAAGGAGGCAAGGCAGCCTTATCTGGCCAGTACCAGTACATGCTCTGCATGTTCACCTGCACGCCAGAAGAGGGCATCAGATCTTATTATAGATGGCTGTGATTACTGGGAATTGAACTCAGGACCTCTGGAAGAGCAGCCAGTGCTCTTAGCCTCTGAGCTGTCGCTTCAGCCCCTGGACTCATTATTGTTAACAAGGCAGGAGTTGGCAGGATGTGATAAGGACCAGAAAGTTAACAATGTGTGGAGTCAGCAACTTGGACTGGGAACTTCTGTCTGTCCTTGACAAAGAGATGGTCCTTTGGTTCTGGTGGTTTTTCCAGAAGAGAAGAACTGTGTGTGTCAGGCCTAAGATGGAGTCTGAGCTATCAGTCCCTCCCTTGTTGGGAACAAGCAAAAGAAACTTGTTCAAAGTTCTGCCATTTTGTTTTAGACTCCATTTAATCTTAGGGAGAAACTAGTTCAAGGTCCTAAGACCTAGGAAAGCTGGGGACTTCCCAATAGTTGAACAGTTTCTGCTATAAGGAGACTGTTGTCTGAGCCCAGCCATCTCAAGGCTAACTTCTTCATCGTGCTGGCAGGGTCAAACAAGTTCATGGCCCAGGCCCAGGAACCAGCTCCTATCCTGATAGATGAAAAAAAAAAAAAATAAAATTGTAACAATACTTTGGGACAGCTGTTGTGTTTTGCAACCTTAAATAGGCTGTAATGTTCTGGCTCTGGGCTGCAGTTCAGCTCCTCAGTCTGTTCTGTGGCCCTGACCAATCAGTCACTGCTTGATTACAATAACTTTTTATCTTCATTGACCTGGTGTTTGAGTTATGTTGGATTTAAGCAGACCTTGTAAGAGTACATATGTGCAGACAAAATAACCACACATACAAAAATAATTTTCAAAAGTACCATAGATTTACTGGTTTAAACATAGAAAAAAAACATGGAAATACATATGAGAAGGATTGTAAGCTTTGTCACAGGTGAAAGCAATCTTGGCGGGCTTTGCCCTTGGACACACCATGGATACTCCCTGAGATTAACCTTGAGATAGACTGGATGGAGCCATCCTGGGCATGGAATACAGGAAGCGGATGGGGGGGGGGGGGAGACTCCACCTGGATCACTGTGTTTCCAATCTAGACAGACAGGCAGAGAGCAGACAGGCAGAGAGGACAAGAGGGGCGGCAGGTTCCGACCGAGCTCGAGCACACGTGGATCGGAAGGAGGATAAACGACCAGGCCGCACCAGCACACAGGCCAGAGACACCTAGGAACCCGTCCCGTGGAACAGATACCGGAAGACTCACTCTTTTTTCCCTTTAACCTTTTTTCCCTCTTGTGTAAGATTGTTGGGTTGTATAATAAAGTTTAATTGTTAATAAACAGAGCCAACAATATGCCTCCATTCTGGAAACACAAGGTGAAAGACAAGTTGCCAGCAGAGTTGGTGTTTTCTGAGGCCACTGCCTGGTTGTCCAGATTTCTGTATTCTCTGTCTTTTCCATGTCTTTTGAGTATGTCATAATCTTTTCTCCTCATAATAACATTAGTTGTGTTAATTTTGCCTCCATCCTTTTTGACTTTATTTAATCTTAATTATCTCTTTAGAGACCCTCTTCCCAAATATAATTACATTCTGATGTAATGGAATTAGTAATTCTGAGTGAATGTGCTGCCTATCAGGCCAGGGCAGAACCAGGACTGTAAGTCAGAAAGTGCCACAGTCACTATTAGGTAATGATTTGTACTTAGAAGATGAGTTAGCATAGAACGTATGGGCTATCTTTTTAACTAACAGCTTTTTAAATGCACATTTGTGTGTGCCTGCAAAAGTTTATATGCACTGTATGTGTACAGGTGCCCAAAAGCACAGAAGACAGCCTCAGATTCCCTGGCCCTGGAGCTGTGGTGGTTGTCAGGCACACTGCTGGTGCTTCTAACCAGACTGGGTCCTCTGCAGGAGCAGTAGGTGCTCTTAGTCCTGCAGCCATCTCTCCAACCTGGGATATTTTCTCAAGATAGAACCAAAAATATTTGCTAGCTGGATTGTTAGGACTCTGCCCCAGACTGCCTAGCAACCCATGATGTCATTGCCTAGCTGCCACTGCGGTGCCCCTCCCCAGGAATATATAAAAGGACAAACCCACCTACCTCTCCTTCTTGTTCTCCCCACTCCACTCTCTCCTTCTCCCTCTTACTCTCTTTCTTGTTTCTCTTCCTCTGTCTGTCTCTGGGGTGCTCCCCCTTCCTTCTCTCCCCATGCTCCTCCCCCCAGCGACAAAGTTTTTCTGTGTAGCCTTGGCTGTCCTGGATGAGTCTACCCTTTTAGACCAGGCTGACCTCAAATTCACAGAGATCCAAACTGCCTCTGCCTCCTAGGTAGAGTCCTGGAACTACAGGCTCAAAAGTTGTTTTTTTTTTTTAAAGATTTATTTATTTTATGTATATGAGTACACTGTCTTCATGCACACCAGATCTCATTATAGATGGTTGTGAGCCACCATGTGGTTGCTGGGAATTGAACTCAGGACCTCTGGAAGAGCAGACAGTGCTCTTAACTGCAGAGCCATCTCTCCAGCCCCTCAAAAGGTGTTTTTAATTGGTTGGATATAATGTTTTATTAAATGCTGTTTACAAAGCATGCATTTTTTTTTTTTTTAAGCCAGGCAGTGGTGGCACATGCCTTTAATCCCAGCACTTGGTAGGCAAAGGCAGGTGGATCTCTATGAGTTCCAGCCCAGCCTGCTCTATGGAGTAAGTTCAGGATAGCCAGGGTTACACAGAGAAACCCTGTTTCAAAAAGAAGAAAAGAAAGGGCTGGAAAGATGGCTCAGTGGTCAAGAGCATTGGTTGCTCCTCCAGAGGTCCTGAGTTCAACTCTCAGCTACTATGTGGTGGCTCACAACTATCTGTAATGTGCTCTGATGCCCTCTTCTGCAGATAAAGCACTCATATACAATAAATAAATAAATAAATAAATAAATAAATAAATAAATAAATAAATAAAAGATAAAAAAGAAGTGGAGGAGGAGGAGGGGGAGGAAAGAGAGAGATTATTCCTGCAAACCATTAATCCCAGCACTTGGCAGGCAGATATGGATCACAGGTGGATCTCTGTGAGTTCAAGGCCAGCCTGGTCTACAAAGTTAGTCCAGGACAGCCAGGGCTACACAGAGAAACCTTGTTTCAAAAATTAAAAGAAAAAAAAAAAAGCAATTTCTGTCAGGTGTGGAGGTGCATGCCTTTAATCCCACCCAGCACAGGCAGGTCAATCTCTGAGTTCCAGGCAAGCCTGGTCTAAAGAGGGAGTTCCAGGACAGTCAGGGCTATTCAGATAATATTCTTGTCTCAAGAAAAATAAAAGGAAGCTTTTTAAAAAAAAAAAAAAACACCTTGCTGTGTAGCCCAGGCTGACCTTGAACTCCTTCCCTAGTCTACCCAGTGCTGAAAACATGCAAGTTTTTATTTTCCCATTCAATGATAATTACCACACTATTTAACGGGGCAAATATACTCTCTAAATTATTGTGTTTTTCACACCGTACTGCACACATATACTGAGCTCCTCACATGCAGTGTCTGACCTGGGTGGGTGTCCAAGGGCTGAGGCCGGAGGAGCGAAAGCCCGAGGCCAGCCACGGATCCGTATACATCCAGTTGCAAAAAAACAAAAACAGCCCCCTCCCCCAATAGACTCCCATATCTCAGGAAGCGCTGTCCCTAGGACTGGACTGGACCGCTCGCCACGGTGCGCGCACGCGCAGAACCTGCAAACGGTCCGCGGGTGCGGGGTTTGCGCAGGCGCGTGGCGGAGGGGAGGGACTCTGGCCCCGCGTCTCCTCTTCCAACTGCAGTTGGAAGCAGCGCCATTTTGAGCGT
Source organism: Acomys percivali (assembly GCA_907169655.1). Taxonomy (NCBI): domain Eukaryota; kingdom Metazoa; phylum Chordata; class Mammalia; order Rodentia; family Muridae; genus Acomys; species Acomys percivali. The sequence continues at coordinate 130,620,503 of OU015746.1, read as the reverse complement.
TCGGCCACCGCGGGCGTGATTGCGGGGAGGTAGGGTTCCCCTCCTTCCTTTACCTGGCTTTCCTTGCTTCGTTTCCATAGATACATGCGGGGACGTGTGTACCTTGACGTCTAGGCCGCATCCCGCATCCCAGGCGAACTCGCTAAGATGATGTTAAGAGGAAACCTGAAGCAAGTACGCATTGAGAAGAACCCGGCTCGCCTTCGCGCCCTGGAGTCGGCGGCCGGCGAGAGCGAGCCGGTGGCCGCGGCGGCCATGGCGCTGACGCTGGCCGGGGAGCAGGCGCCGCCACCCGCGCCTTCCGAGGAGCACCCGGACGAGGAGATGGGCTTCACCATCGACATCAAGAGTTTCCTCAAGCCGGGCGAGAAGACGTACACGCAGCGCTGCCGCCTCTTCGTGGGGAACCTGCCCACCGACATCACGGAGGAGGACTTCAAGCGGCTCTTCGAGCGCTACGGCGAGCCGAGCGAGGTCTTCATCAACCGCGATCGAGGCTTCGGCTTCATCCGCCTGGTGAGTCTGCGGGGGCTGCGGCTCGGCGCCCTCGCGCCGCAGGGTTTCCGTCCTCGGCTCGCCAGGGGCTGGTGGCCCGGGGGCCAGCTCTGCGAATGCTCGCCCGCCCTCCCTCCCGGGCATCGCAGGGGGCGGGGTCAAGGAGGACCCGGCGAGCGGCCGGATGAAACTAGTCGCGGAGGAGAATTGTGAAGGAACCTGACGCGGATTTATTCCCTTAAAAGAATGGTCCATATCATCCTTTTGCTTTCAAGAGGTTGTGCGTTGGAGGACTGGGTGGTTAGCTCAGTGGCAGAACGCTGGCCTCGCATGCTCTAAGCCCAGGGGTTCATCTCCAGCATCTTAGCAGACACTCTCCCTCTATCTTTGCATTGCCTACTGTCTACCATAAGCCACCTGGGTCTGCAGACACCTGACAGTAATTGGGGGCGAGGGTGGGTGCTAGGGTGTATTTGACATATCCTAGCATTAAAATATTGTCCTAACCCTCTTAAGTAAAGAAAAAAAATTACAGTTAGGTGGAAAATTATGCCTAGTTTATCTGTTTGAAGCAGTTTTATTTTATTTATTTACTCATTTATTTTGTTTCTTTTTCATTTCTTTTTCTCTTTTGGTTTTTCGAGACAGGGTTTCTCTGTGTAGCCATGGCTGTCCTGGACTCGCTTTGTAGACCAGGCTGGCCTCGAGCTCACATCGATCCGCCTGCCTCTCGTGCTGGGATTAAAGGCATGTGCCACCACCACCCAGATGCAAAGAAACATTTAAACAGAGGGACATTACACACAGAAGTAGTTTTTGATATTTTTAGTTATACCTCTTTATCTAATATATAGTTTTAAATTTTATTTGTTTGCTTGCTTGCTTGCTTATTTATTTATTTATTTAGAGATGGTTTCTCCGTGTACTAGCTGTCCTGGAACTTACTCTGTAGACCAGGCTGCCAGAATTCAGAGATCTGCCTGCCTCTGTCTTCTGAGTGCCAGGATTAAAGGCGTGCATCACCACCAGTTTTTATCTGATATGTTAATTGCAGTTTGCATAACCTTTCTATCAGTTTTTGAGATAGCCTCAGTATTTATCGCAGGCTGTCCTGGAACTCACAGTCCTCCGACTTTGGTCCTATGTGTACTGAAATTACAGACACACTTACTGAGAGGGCTTGTGGAAGCTTTCTATTGGAACTTTTGTTTTGAATTTAAAAAGTTTTGTTTTATTTGTATTTGTGCATGTGTGTCTGTGTGTTGGTATATGTACATATATGAGTGTCTGCGCTCTGTAGGCCAAAGGCTAGAAGGGTAGGATGCCACTGGAACTTGAGTTATAGGTCACTGTGGAGGGCCTGTCATGGATGCAACGAACTGACCATGAGTTCTTTTGTAAAAGCAGCACATGTACAGATGATCATCCTGCAAGAGCAGCACATGTACAGATGATCATCCTGTAAGAGCAGCACATGTACAGATGATCATCCTGTAAGAGCAGCACATGTACAGATGATCATCCTGCAAGAGCAGCACATGT
>OU015746.1:130589665-130618456 GCA_907169655.1 Acomys percivali | reverse complement strand
CAGATGATCATCCTGCAAGAGCAGCACATGTACAGATGATCATCCTGTAAGAGCAGCACATGTACAGATGATCATCCTCTGTGTAGCCCATCTAGGGAGATTCTCTCTCCCCCACCCCCTTTGGATCTTTTGAGACAGGGTTTCTCAGTGTATCCCTGGCTGTCCTTGAACTCACAGAAATCTTCCTGCCTCTGCCTCCCGAGTTCTGGGATAAAAGTTGTGTGTCACCACTCATGGGTGAGATTCTTGACTTGTAAAATTTTGTTGTTGGGGCTGGAGAGATGGCTCAAGAGCACTCACTGTCTGCTCTTCCCAGCAACCACATTGGTTCACAACCATCTATACATTTGATGCCTCTTCTGGCATGCAAGCATATATGCATGTAGAGCACTCATACATAAGAAATGAAGTCATTTTTTGTTTTGTTTTTAAAAAAGATTTATGCATATGAGTGCTCTATCTGCATGTACATCACGTAGATGGTTGTGAGCCACCATGTGGTTGCTGGGTATTGAACTCGGGTCCTCTGGAAGAGCAGCCAGTGCTCTTACCGCTGAGCCATCTCTCCAGCCAAAATAATAGTCTTAAAAATATATTGTTTTTGTTTTTTCAAGACAGGGTTTCTTTGTGTAACAGCCCTGGCTATTCTGGATTTACTTTGTAGACCAGGCTGGCCTCGAGCTCTGCCTCCCAAGTGCTCGGATTAAAGGCATGTGCTACCATGCCCGGCAATTTTTTTGTTCTTGATGTGGATTTAAATTATTTTTTAATGTGCATTGGTATTTTGCCTACATGTATGTCTGTGTGAGGGTGTCAGACCCACAGGATCTAGAGTTACAGACAGTTGTGAGCTGCCATGTGGGTCCTAGGAATTGAACCCAGGTCCTCTGGGGTCGTCTCCAGCCCCCTTGATGTGGATTCAATATATAGAGAAATTGATTATAATTGGTTATATTTTTAGGACAGATACTTAAATATACAAGTGGCTTGAGGATAAGAATAAATCCAAGGCACTATTGAGACAGGGAAATCTTTTTAGTACTGTTAAGTATTTAGTACATATTTAAAATGTAAACACATTTACTTAGAAAACATATCATTTAAGTATTATTTTTATGTTTATGGGTGTTTTGCCTGCATGTGTGTCAGAACCATTCTTTGGACTCCCTGGAACTAGAGTTACTTACAGTTGTGAACTGCCATGTGAGTGCTGGGAATTGAAACAGGGTCTTTTGGAAGAGCAGCCAGTGCTGTTAACCACTACGCCATCTCTCCAGCCTTAAATACATTTACTGTATTTAAGATGTAGAGAAACTGCTTGTCTTATGGAGACAGGATCTCTGCAGCTCTGGCTGGCATAGAACCCTCTTTGTAGACTAGCTTGGCTTCAATCCCACAGACCCATCTACTTTTGTCTCTTGAGACTCAGGAATTAAAAGTGTGTTTTACCACAATGGGCTGTTCATATGTAATTTTGAGATAAGAGTCTCAATCTGTAGCCCAGGTTGGACAATAGCTCATTACATATCCTACGTTAGCCCTCATCTTCTGGCAGCTTAGTCTCTTGGGCACAGGAATTGCAGATGTAAGCCTGCTTCCTCTCATTTAAGACATATTTTTGTCTGGGCAGTGGTAACACACATTTTTTATCCCAGCACTCAAGAGTTGGGGCAGATGGATCTTTGTGAGTTCTAGGCTAACCTGGTCTATAGAACTAGTTTTGGGACAGCCAAAGCTCCACAAAGAAACCTTTTCTTGAATGAAAGAAAGAAAGAAAGAAAGAAAGAAAGAAAGAGAGAGAGAGAGAGAGAAAAGAAAAATTTCTGGAATTATAAAGTAGAAAATGAACAGGCTGCTCTTGTCTCCTATAGGATACACTTCTATAAATTGTGTTGACACACACTTTTAATCCTAGCTCTGAGGAGGCAGAGACAGGAGGATCTCTGTTAGTTTCAGGCTAGTTTGGTTTATTTAACAAGTTTCAGGACAACTAGGACTAAGTAGAGAGAATCTGAGAGAAAGAGGAAAAAAAAGGATGTGTGTGTGTGTGTGTGTGTGTGTCTGTCTGTCTGTCTGTCTGTCTGTCTGTAAACCTGGTACCCAACATTTTTGTGTAGGACTAGAAAGAGCTATTAATTGGAGACTAGGAGTTAGCTTACAAAAATGTGATTTTTTTAAAAGGTAATTTTACAGTATAATCTGAATTCTGTAAATAGCAGGTAAATTTATACATTCTAACTATTGCTCAAGTATTTTTTCAATTGGAAATATGTATAATTGTATACTAGATGTGAATATAAGTATTAGTATATAGTGACTTAATAAGTATTGATAATAGAATTGCTATAAAACACTGGAATTAATTTCACCTGGTTCTGTTTGTAGGTTTCCCACTTCCTCTTTTTTATGTTTCTTTGGTTTTTCAAGACAGGGTTTCTCTGTGTAGCCTTAGCTGCCCTGGACTCCCTTTTGTTGACCAGGCTGTCCTTGAACTCAGCAATCCACTTGCCTCTGCCTCCCAAGTGCTGGGATTAAAGGCATGCGCCATCACGCCTGGCCTCCCACCTCCCCTTTTTAAGGGAGACGGTGGGTGTGTAGCTAGGCTTCATAGTGTTGAGGTTATAGTTGTTACCAATGCCCTCCTCTAGAAGTCTTTTTGTTTGTTTTTGTTTTTCAAGACATGTTTTCTCTGTATAGCGATGGCTGTCTTGGACTCGCTTTGTAGACCAGGCTGGCCTCGAACTCACAGAGATCCATCTACCTCTGCCTCCCAGAGTGCTGGGATTTACAGGTGTGTGTCACCACACGTTTCCGTTACACAGTAAAAGCATGTGATGCCAAAGTTAAAGAGACCTTATTATCTGTTTCCCAGTGTTACCTAGTTTCCTCCTTAGAACCAAACCACTATTGTAATTTTTTGTTACTCGGCTTTTAAAAACGACTTTTCCTCCTATAAAGGAATCCAGAACACTGGCTGAAATTGCAAAAGCAGAGCTGGATGGCACCATACTGAAGAGCAGACCTCTCCGAATTCGCTTTGCTACACATGGAGCAGCCCTAACAGTCAAGAACCTTTCTCCAGTTGTTTCCAATGAGCTGCTAGAGCAAGCATTTTCCCAGTTTGGTCCCGTAGAGAAAGCTGTTGTGGTTGTGGATGATCGTGGTAGAGCTACAGGAAAAGGTTTTGTGGAATTTGCAGCGAAACCTCCTGCACGAAAGGCTCTGGAGAGATGTGGTGACGGGGCGTTCTTGCTAACTACGTAAGTTTTACTTCTCTTGTCCTCTCTCCAGTTAAATATGGATTTGTCTGTTTGGAATTCTGTTGTTTGTTTGCTTGTTTGTTTAGAGACAAGGTCTCTACGTTTAGCTCTGGGCTATGGAGACAGGCTGGCCTCAAACTCAGAGATCCGTCTGCCTCTGCCTCACAGAGTGCTGGGATTACAGGCCTGTGCTACCATGCACAGCTGAGCTAAAATTTTTTCTTTTTTCTTAAAATGTATATATTTATTAAGTATACAGTGTTCTGCCTGCATGAATGCCCGCATGCCAGAAGAGGGCACCAGATCTCATTATAGATGGTTGTGAGCCACCAGGTGGTTGCTGGGAATTGAACTCAGGACGTCTAGAAAGGCAGCCAGTGCTCTTAACTTTGAGCCATCTCTCTCACCCCTTGCTTCAGTTTTTGTGTCCGAAGTGGACTTTGAATTCATTCTAGTGGTTGGAATTACAGGTGTGTGCTACCATACTAAGTCTCAGGATACAGTTTCTGTTTTTGTTTGTTTGTTTGTTTTGTTGTTGGTTTGTTTTGGTTTTTGGTTTTTTGAGACAGGGTTTCCTCTGTGTAGCCTTGGCTGTCTTGGACTAACTTTGTAGACAAGCCTGGCCTCGAACTCACAGCCATCCGCCTGCCTCTTCCTCCAGAGTGCTGGGATTAAAGGCGTGTGCCACCACACCCAGCTAAATGTTCAGTTTCATGACCTATCAAGACTGTTTTACAATGGTGTGCTTCTGATTCCCACAAACAATGAATGACAGACTTCAGTTCTATAGTTCTACCAGTTTCCTATTTCTGGATTTAACTATGCTGATCTATTTTATTGCAGGTTAGATTACAAGTTTTTTTCCCTGATGACTAAATTTTAACATCTTTTTGTGTGTTATATCATATCTGAATTTTTTTGCCAAATTTTTTTACTTTTTCAGTTGAGTGGGTTTTTTTTTTTAACTCTCCCTGAATTATATAATCTAAGCACACCTCCGTATTGTAAATATTTCTTTTAGTCTGTGACTTGCATTTTTGTTTTGAAGTAGGGTCTTTCTGTGTATTCTATATGTATACCAGGTTAGCCTTGAGTCCCAAAGATCTACCTGGGCCTTTGCATCCTAAGTAGAGGGGTTGAAGCTATGTGCCACCATGTCCAGCTTGTGGCTTGTGCTGTGGGAAGCACGGGCGGTGCTGGGGATGGAGCCTACGCTCTCTACTTGAGCTACCCTCGCCCTTTGGTGTGCATTTTTAAAACTTTCTTTTTGAATTACTAATTTAAGTTTTGTTTCATTTATTTATTTTGGATTTTTTTTTTTTGAGATAGGGTTTCTCTGTGTAGCCTTGGCTGTCTTGAAACTCACTCTGTAGACCAGACTGGCCTCAAACTCAACGATCCACCTGCCTTTGCCTCCGCCTCCCAAGTGCTGGGGTTACAGGCATCCACCACCAAGTCTGGCCATTAAATAGTGATCTTCAAAGAACAGCAGTAGCTGGAGTTCCTGGTGTTCCTGAGCAGCCTCATGATGTGGGTGTTGAGACCTGAACTACGGTCCTGTGTAGGAACAGTAATGCACTTACCTGCTGTCATATTTGGACTCCCTAATGTTAGCAGTCAAATCATTTCTACTGGACTGCCCTCAGAGATCTAGAGAGAGCTCACCCAACAGGTGCAGGGTATACCCCCTCCCCACCCCACCCCCCATCTTTCTCCTATCTGTCTTGTTAGGTCTCTCAAGGGTTTGTTTTCTCTCCCATTTACTCTGTCTCGTTCCCTATCTGTCTTGTTCGCTGTCCGTCTGTCTGCCTTTATCTTTCCCTCATGTCCTCACTCTGACATGACCTTTGATTTTTTTCCCCCCATCCCCAATAAACCTACATCAGATCTATTGGGTGGCATAATTTCTTAGCGGCACATCTTGGCGCTGGCCTGCCACTGTCCTAGGTCCACTATCCTTCGCCACCTTACCCTGATGACTTATTTAAACTGAGCCCTCCATAAGTCTTAGGTCGTCTCCCCCCACCCCTTGGCACACACGCACGTGTGTCTGTCACTATATAAATATCAATGAAGGCCAGGGATCGATGTTGTCTTCCTCAAGAGTTGGCCACCTTGGTGTTTTGTTTTGTTTTGTTTTGTTGTTTTTTAAGATTTATTTATTATTTATACAGTGTTCTGCCTGCATGTGTGCCTGTAGGTCAGAAGAGAGAACCAGATCTCATTATAGATGGTTGTGAGCCACCATGTGGTTGCTGGGAATTGAACTCAAGACGAGCAGCCAGTGCTCTTAACCTCTGAGCCTTCTCTCCAGCCCCCAGCCACCTTGTTTTTGAGACAAGGTCTCACTGGGTCCTGAGACCCATTGATATGATGGACTACACTAGCTGGCCAGGGAAAGCCAGGGAACTGGAATCACAGGTGCTAGTTGTCCTTGCTTTTTTGTGTGGATGCTGGGGATGGAGCCCAAATCCTCACGTTTGGGTGCTAAGCACTTTACTGACTGAGCCATTTCTCTTGCCCCCATAACTCCAGGGTTAACATTGATTGACTACATAATTTGTTTTTTCAGTCATTTTTCTTTACATATTCCCATATTTGTTAAATTAAATTAGCAATTGTACCTATAAACAGAACTTAAAAACTTTTGTTAATACCTAAAATGAAATTGAGGTTTAAAAAATAAAAAGTTGAGATAATGGACAAAGGAAGCTTCTGTAAGGAGTGGGAAGCATGATGAACGCACAGGTGCCAGCATGGCAGCCTGTCTTCCACCAGATGAAATGGGACAGTCTCCTAAGGGCGTGATACCCGTAGTCCTCACTTTTTGTTATGTGGTGGAACCAAGGGGCTTGTGGCTGATCTGTGCTCATGTTCCTGTGTCTATTCAGGAACACGACAAAGGGAGAGGCAAGGGAAAATTGTAAATTTAGCATTTGTCAAGTTCTGTTCCAGGTTGTCCTGCTCTCTCCCCTAATGTTAACAGTTACCTAGTGACCCATAGTCATGGTAAAGGGTTAAAGTTATAGTATCTAACATGTTAGGTTTCTTTCCTTCCCTCCCTACCTCCCTCCCTCCCTGACAGAGTCTCATTATGGAACTCTGGCTATCCTGGAATTTACTATGTAGACCAGGCTGGCCCTTAACTCACAGAGAACCAACTGGCTTGTGTCTTGTATCTGACATGTCAGAACTAACTTTGTTCTATCTTTCCTTTGGCTGCGTATAGTTCACCTTGTCATTTCTGAATAGTTTGGCATTTTGTGAAAGATGCTTAGTACATTTTCCTTCTTGAGTCTCTTAAAATTTTTTCAAAGTGTGTTGGAGAGATGGCTCAGCAGCCAAGAAAGCACTTGCCCCTTGAGCGTGTGCATGGCAGCTCACAGCTATCCCTACGTTTAGGTCAGGGAGTCCAGCATCATTTTCTTGACTCCATGGGCACCAGGCATACACGAAGTGTCCTCCTCACATATATGCAAGAAAGATACTCATACATACACAAAAGGTATACAAAATTTTCTTTGACATATGGGTTTGGCCTTTCATTATTGAAGCAATGTGCATGTTTCAACTTTTGTTGATCTTACACGCTGGAACTCATTCCAGCCCAGGCTGACATGGACTTGAGACAACTTCTGCCTCATTGTCTCTAGTGCTGGGATTATGGCTGAATTTTAGTAACCCTCAAGACATCTTTTTTAGGTGGGTCAGGGGCACAAGGTTTCTCTGTGTAACCTTTGCTGTCCTGGAATTTGTTCTGTAGACAAGGCTGGCCTCAAACTCATGAGATTTGCCTGCTCCTGCCTCCCAAATGCTGAGATTAAAGGCATGCACCACAGTTCCCAGGTAGAAATTTGTTTACTTATGGTTTTTTGAGACAGGATTTCTCTGTGTACCCTTGGCTGTCCTGGACTCTCTTTGTAGACCAGGCTGGCCTTGAACTTATAGAACTCTACCTACCTCTGCCTCCCTGAGTGCTGGGATTAGAGACATACGCCACCATGCTTGGCTAGAAATAATTAAAGATTTATTTATAACATATACAGTATTCTGCCTACACATATGCCTGTACACCAGAAGAGGGCACCAGATCTCATTATAGATTGTCATGAGGTACCATGTGGTTGCTGGAAATTGAATTTAGGACCTCTGGAAAAGCAGACAGTGCTCTTAACTGCTGAGCCATCTCTCCAGCCCCGGCCGGAAATAATTTTTAAAGAAACAATTTTCACCTCCCACCTCCCTTCTTTGTTCTTTCTTTAAATCATTTAATTTTATTTTATGTGTGTGTGTATTTTGTCCACATGCATGTCTGTACCTCTTAAGTTCCTATTGTTAGTGGAGCCAGAATAGGGGATTGGATCTTTGTTGTCAGCTGCTGTGTAGGTGCCAAGAATTGAACCTGGGTCCTTTGGAGGAACAGCCAGTGCTCTTAATTGCTGAGCCATCTTTCCAGCTCCTCCACGTTTTTCAAAATGGGTTCTTCTGTAACCCGCTTGGCATGTAGGTTAAGATGACTTTGAACTTAGGTTTCTCCCGCTCTGCTCCTGCTCTGCTTCCTGAGTTCTGAGATAGGCACTCAGTTCTGGGGACGGAACCCAAAGTCTACGTATAATAGGCTGAGCAAAACCCATTTGTATATTTCTTATAGTTATGGCTATACCTCAAATTCAACAACTTGGCTGGTGTTTCTTCAAGTATCACTGGTCTGAAAGCAATGTAGTTTTAGTATTGCGTGCATGGTGATGAGCTGATAGCAGAGGGCATTCTAATTTACATCATCTGTGCTGTTTACTTCAGTCCTCTCACGAACTCTCCCTTCCACTTTACCTAAGACCATGGCAGTGTAAGAAGAGTTTCTAGGCATGTCTGTCAGCATCCATTCCTGTCTCTCTTCCAACCCTCATTTGTTCCTTGAGTGTCTTGTGGCTTCTACACTTCCCCTGCCCCATGACTGACTTATGTCTCATTTTAGGCTTTATCATTCTTTTTGTTGTCTTATTTGAGACAAGGACAGGGCCTTATGTTGCCCAGGTTGACCCCCTATAGCTCAAGGGTCACATGAACTCATTCTCCTTCCCTTGAACCTCACAAGAATAACACATGTGCAGCACCACGCTCCGTTTTAGCTTTTTTTTTGCGGGGGTGGGGGCGGCGGAGGGAACATGGATTTATTAAGTAATATTGAGAACTGCAGAAAGTGTGAGGATTAGCTATAGTACAATTTCTAAAAAGTTTTTTAAGAGTGTGTGTTTGTGTGTATGTACGTCTGTATCTTTTATGTGCAATGCCTGAGGAGGCAGAAGATGGTGTTGGATCCCCGGGACTGGAATTGATGATTTTGAGCTCCCATGTGGGTTCTGGGAATTGAATCTGAGTTCTCTGAAAGAGCAGCCAGTGCTCTTAACCACTGAACCATTTCTCCAGCCTCTGTTGTAGATAGAAGTTTTTGTTTTGTTTTGTTTTGTTTTTTGAGACAAGGTTTCTCTGTGTAGCCTTGGCTTTCCTAGACTCACTTTGTAGACCAGGCTGGCCTCGAACTCACAGCGATCTGCCTGCCTTTGCCTCCCGCGTGCTGGGATTAAAGGCATGCGCCACCACGCCCAGCTGTAGATAGAAGTTTTAAAGAAAGAGTATTATCAATACTGCTCCACCCAGGAAGACTGAGAAATAGGCAGATCCAGGCGTTTGAAGTGGTAGGACTGAGAACATGAGGCCATATACATAAAATGTGGGCTAGATAAGATCTTTGTGTGCTGGAGATTGAACCCATAATCTCCTACTCCTTTGTTATGGGAGACAAGGTGTCACTCACTCAGCTTGCAGATCAGGAGCTCTGTGTGTAGCTAAGGCTTGTCCTGCCTCAGCAACTGCAGTGCTGCTCCTACAGGTAAAAAGTATTGTTGACTTTCTGTTACTGCAATTCAACCAAACCAAACCAAACCAAAAAAACCTGTCACCAAAAGCAACTAGGGAGAAAAGGTTTATTTCAGCTTATAGTTGTGGTCCATTGTGAGGAGAAGCCAGGAAAGGAGTTTAGACAGGAACCCAAGCAGAGGCTATGGAGGAGTGCTGCTTCCTTGCTCTCTTAGTTTGTTCAGTTTTCTGTTTCTTTTTTTGTTTTGTTTTGCTTTTATTTTTTGAGTCACTTTTTCTGTGTAACAGCTCTGGCAGTCCTGGAATTCACTCTGTAGATCATGCTTGCCTTGCATTCACAAAGATCCCCCTGCCTCTGCCACCCAACTACTGAAATTTAAGGCATGTACCACCACCACCAGGCAGAGAGAGCAAGCTGGGAATTGTGGAAGTTTTTGAAACTCTCAAAGCTCCCCAGTGACCTACTTCTAGCAAGGCTAGACCTCCTAATCTGCCCCAAACTATCAGCCATGGGCCAAGTATTCAAATGCCTGAGACTGTGGGGGCTTTTCTTATTTAAACCACTACAGATTCTCTCTGAGATGACTCTAACTTGTGTCAAGTTGACAAAATAACTAACCAACACATGCCTACCTATTCTGATACAGATGATAAAAATTAGCTAATTTTGTGGCAGAGTCTCACTACGTAGCCCTGGCTGCCATAGAACTTTATCTATAGACCAGGGTGGCCTCAAATTCACAGATCCTCCTGTCCCTGCCTCCCCAGTACTGGGACTATAGGTGTGTGCCACCGTGCCTGGCTTAATTTTTATCTATGAATGTGTATGACACTTAGACATTTTTCTTTTTTGGTTTTTTTGAGACAGTTTCTCTGTCCTAGAACTCATTTTGTAGACCAGGCCAGCCTTCAACTCACAGAGATCCACCTGCCTCTCTGAGTACTGGGATTACAGGCTTGCGCCACTGCACCTGGCTTAACTGGACATTTTTCTCTTTTTGGTTTTTTGAGACAGGGTTTCTCTGTGTAGGTTGTCCTGCAACTTGTTCTGTAGACCAGGCTGGCCTGGAACTCAGAGAGGTCTGCCTGCCTCTGCCTCCCAAGTGCTGGGATTAAAACCGTGCACCACCACTGCCCAGCCAACTTGACATTTTTCTTTTTCTTTTTCTTTTTTTTTTTTTTAAGATTTATTTATTATGTATACAGTGCTCTGTCTGCATGTACACCTGCATGCCAGAAGAGGGCATCAGATCACATTATAGAAGGTTGTGAGCCATCATGTGGTTTCTGGGAATTGAACTCAGGACCTCTCGAAGAGCAGTCAGTGCTTTTAACCTGTGAGTCATCTCTCCAGCCCCCCCAACTTGACTTTCTTTTTTTTCAGGGGGGGAGCAGTTTGGAGACAGGGTTTCTCTGTGTAGCCTTGGCTGTCCTGGACTCATTCTGTAGACCAAGCTGGCCTCAAACTCACAGTGATCCACCTGTCTCTGCCTCCTGAGTGCTGGGACTAAAGGTGTGTGCCACCACGCCCGGCTGACATTTTTCAAGTAAACATTTATATTATAAAATTTTAGAGAAGAATGTTAATTGTGGTTATAAAATTAATTTATTAAAATTAATAATATTAATGCCTTTATACTTTTATCTAGAACACCTCGTCCAGTCATTGTAGAACCCATGGAGCAGTTTGATGATGAAGATGGTTTACCAGAGAAGCTAATGCAGAAAACTCAACAATACCATAAGTAAGACTTGATTAATATATTTTAGATATGTATTGTCTAGGGTATATTACATTTTTCAGGAAGTACTATTAGACTATAATTTGGTTAATAGAGTGGTTTAGTCTATATGGTATGCTATTTTTATTTTAAAAACTATTTATTTAGTTATATATGTATGTGCCTGGGTGCATATTTATGCACCACATGCGCGCAGGAGCCCACAGATGTCAGAAGAGACATTTGAGCTCCTGGAGGTAGAGTTACAGGAGGTTGTGAGCTGACTTACGAGAGCCAGTAGGTCCTCTGCAAGACGAGTAATTGTTCTCCAGCCACGCTAGTCCCTCTTTTATATATGAGTAAAACAGGCTGATATTCTTAGAAAAGCCTCTACATTTATTTATTTATTTATCTTTTGTCTTTACATTTTTTTAAAACAGTTTTATTATATATACAATGTTGCCTTCATGTGTGCCTGCACGCCAGAAGAGGGCACCAGATCTCATTATAGATAGTGGCTTCTAGGAATTGAACTCAGAACCTTTGAAAGAGCAGCCAGTGCTCTGGGCCACCTTTCCAGTCCCCATGTCTTTCTTTTTAAAGAAACTCTCACTGTGTAGTCATGGCTGGCTCGCCTGGAATTTGCATCTGGGTATGTGTACATGAGTGCAGGTACCAATGCAGGCACCAGAGCCTCTAGAGCTGCAGGAGAGGTTGAGTTGATGAGCTGCCTGACATGGGTGCTAGGAACTTACTCTAGTCCTCTCAAGAGCAGCAAGGCTGAGCCATTTCTCTTTCTTTTTAATTTTCTTGTGGTGATGGTCTGGTTTTATTATGTTTTGAATCAAGATTTCACTGTGTAGCCCTGGATGGGCTGGAAATCACTTTGTAGACCAGGGTAGCATCAAACTCACAAACATCTGTCTGTCTCTGTTTCAGAGCATCTGGGATTAAATTTGTTGTTTTTTTTGTTTTTTGTTTTTGAGACAGGGTTTCTCTGTGTAGTCTTGGCTGTCCAGGACTCCCTTTGTAGACCAGGCTGGCCTTGAACTCACAGCGATCTACCTGCCTCTGCCTCCCGAGTGCTGGGATTAAAGGCGTGCGCCACCACGCCTGGCTCTGGGATTAAATTTGTATACCACCATGCCTATTATTATTTCCTCTTTTTTGCTTTTTGTTTTTTTTGTTTTTTTTTTTGAGATGGGATCTTGAACTCATAGATCTTCCCCTTTCCTTCTCCCCCCCCAGGAGAACCCAATCCTGTGCCTTATTATCTCTACTGATCCAAATTCTGAGTCTCTTTATAGGATTCTTTTTTTTTTTTTTTTTTGCGTGGTTTTTGGATTTTGATTTTTCGAGGCAGGGTTTCTCTGTGTAGCCTTGACTATCTTGGACTCGCTTTGTAGACCAGGCTGGTCTCGAACTCACAAATATCTGCCTGCCTCTGCCTCCCGAGTGCTGGGATTAAAGGTGTGCGCCACCACCGCCGTGATTCTTGTTAACTACCTCTTCTTGTTCTGTGGTGACTTTCTGTATTAGCGGTTGGAGTTTTGTTAGGTCAACTCATCTTCCCTTTAATCCCAAATAAAATGAAAATTCCAATTCTAAGATTTCTATAGATAAGGTGAGAATTATGCTACTGTTAATACTTTGAACAAACTACTCATAGCTGAGAATGATTGACAATTTTGTTTGAATTTCAGCGGTATAGCTCTTACTTATTTTAGTTTTTGAGATATGGTCTCACTTTTTAGCTCCTTGTGGCCAGGAACACACTCTGTAGACCAGCCTGCCTTGAATTCAAAGATCCTCCTGGCTCTGCTTCCTGAGTGCTGGGATTAAAGATGTGTACCACCAAGCTCAGCGTGTTTTTATTTTTCATTTAACCATTTGCTTGCTCATTTACTATTTGACTTTTGAAAATATGTGAATGCATAGTTGTGCCATAAATATAACATATGTGGTGTAATAGGAATTGTGTTATGTACTTGAGATGCAGCAGTTGACTGATAATGTTTCTTGTAAGGGTACGATTGTTAAATACATAACTACAGGCAGACTGAATTGGTTTGTTATCTTTATTCTAGCCACTTGGTACATAAGAAAACATTTTTATTACTAAGAAAATCTGATTCTAAGACTATTAATTAGGCTCATTGGGTTAGTAGTTGAATGAAAACCAGAAAATCCTTATGAGAGGCAGTAGTAACAGCATAGGTTGGAGCATTGCATTGCATTTCGTAAGTTTGTATCGTGGTTTCATTACCTATTGGGCACTTTTGGGAAATTTCATAAATTCATAAAATTCATAAATCCTCACTGCCATGAAACAATGCATATGCCTAACTGTGCAGGCCATAAACGTCATAAACGTTGAGTAAGTGAGAGTTGTTGTTCTGTGCTGTTGTCTGCCTCTCAAGTGTACGTTTTTGTGTGTTTTTAATGTGAATACAGGGAAAGAGAACAGCCACCACGGTTCGCCCAGCCCGGGACATTTGAGTTTGAATATGCATCTCGATGGAAGGCTCTTGATGAAATGGAAAAGCAGCAGCGTGAACAGGTTGATAGAAACATCAGAGAAGCCAAAGAGAAACTGGAGGCAGAGATGGAAGCCGCTAGACATGAGCACCAGTTAATGTTAATGAGGCAAGGTAAAGAGATGTGCCACTGGTTTATGTGAGTGCTTTGTTGTTAGTTGTGTTTTTGGTGACAGAGTCTTTGTATGTAGATCAGGCCAGCCTTCAACTTACAGAGATTTGCTTGTCTCTGCCTTCTGAGTGCTGTGAGCTAGTAATAACTTGCTAATTAGGAGTTCAGAAACAAGAGTTTTAATTCAATCTATTAGGTAAAATTTTTCTGAGAAAGCTTTCTGTGGTTGTTACCTGGTAACTCTGGCTCTGCTTGGATTCCTAACTATCATCTTGAGTATTGGGACTGCAGATGTGAGCCACTAATGATGCTTTTTTCTTTTCTTTTCTTCTTCCTCTTCCTTTTTTTTTTTTTTTTAATTTTTCGAGACAGGGTTTATATGTGTGTATTCTTGGCTGTCCTGGACTTGCTATGTAGACCAGGCTGGCTTCAAACTCACAGAGATCTGCCTGCCTCTGCTTCCCAAGTGCTGGGATTGAAGGTGTATGCCACCACGCCTGGCTCCGATGATGCTTTTTCATCCTGAAAAAGTATGAGGAAGTCGGAGGCTCAGGTGTTAAAAGCGCTGGTTGTTCTTCTAGAGCATCCGGGTTTGATTCATGAATGACAGCTTACAAGTGTCTTAATATCCAATCCCAGGGGATCTGACTGCCTTTTCTGGCCTCCTTGTATGCTGAATGCACATAGTTCACAGGCATAGATAGAGGCAGAACACTTATACACATCTAGATAAAGGAGAAAAAATGTTAGTTGGCTGCGTTTGTAGTTCGGTTGGTAGATTACATGCCTACAGTGTGCAAAGCCCAGGGTTGTGTTCTAAGTGGGAGTGGTTGGTGAGTGTCTGTGTTCCTAGGACTTGGATGGTGGAAGCAGGAGGGTCAGAAGGTCAAGGTTATCCTTGGTTTACAGGTTCCAGGACAGCCTGGATTACAAGAAACACTATAGTCGTCCGTTCCCCCTCCCCCCCTCCCTCCCTTCCCAAACAGGGGGTCTCTGTGTAGCCTTGGCTGTCCTGGACTCACTTTGTTAGACCAGGCTGGCCTCGAACTCATAGTGATCCACCTGCCTCTGCCTCCCGAATGCTGGGATTAAAGATGTGTGCCACCACTGCCTGGCCAATGCTATATATTTTTTAAAAAATTTATTTTCCTGGAGGTAATTCAAGGATGTTTTACTTTTGCTAGTAACACAGATAATGATTCCATTGGCCAAAAGGAAAGCATAGTAGCATAGCATTCTATTTGGTGGAAAGATTTGGTTAAGTACTGACGGTTAAAGTTATTACTATGCTTTGAAGGAGCACCAAAATGGAGTTACTATGTTTGTTAAGTGGTAGAGACAATCCTCTGACCGACCTCAAGGTAAGAGGAGGGAAGAGAAAGCACCAGACTGTTAACCTGGTAGAGAGGAAAAGCATTCATGTGTTCAGACCAGTGTGGGGATTCAGAAAGAGTAAATTTGTGTTAACTGGCAAGAACATGAGACTGCTAACTCAATTTCTAGGAGCAGTCTTTAAATAAAAGTTTTTTAAGAACATGGGTATTTTGCCTACAAGTATATGTCTTTGTAATATGTGTGCATGTTGCCCTCAGAAGCCAGAAGAGGGCATTGGATCCCCTGGAATTGGAGTGGCAGATGGTAGTGAGCTGCCATGGTGCTGAGACCTAGGTGCTGGAAATCAAACCTGTGCTTCTCTGGAAGAGCAGCCAGTACTCTTAACTCCTGAGCCATCTCTCTAGTCCCAAGAACAGTCTTCATAGGAATAATTTACTGTCATCTGGGAACCACATAACTGACACTAGGATGAGCTGCTTAAATCTATCTTCTCTTTTCCTTTGTTCTGGCTTTCTTTCTTTTTTGTTTTCTGTTTTTCGTTTTTCGAGACAGGGTTTCTCTGTGTAGCCTTGGCTTTCTTTCTTATATTCATTTGTTTACTCACATTTCTCTTTTCTGTTCTTTGCAGGTTTGTTGTTTATTTATTATAGATTGTATTTGAATTATTTATTTTTATTTTATGTTTTTTGAGGGTTTGCCTGAATGTTTGTCTATGAGCCACATGTATACAGTGTTATCAGAGGCTAGAGGTGTCAGATAACTCCCTTAGGACTGGAGTTCCAGGTGGCTGCTAGCTGCTATGTGGGTGCTATGTGGAAATTGAGCGCAGAGCTTATAGAACAGCAGCCTGGGCTCTTAAATGCTGATCCATGTTTCTAGCCTTGTCCTGTAACTCAAGCTGACATTGAATTTCTAGCTATATAGCTGAAAATAACAATGAGTTAAATATATCACTATACTCCCCTTCTGGCTTTTGTTTTGTTTTGTTTTTTGTTTTAGTTTTAAAAAACATTTAAGGCTTTTATAAATTATCCATCCATCCATCCGTTTATTTTGAGATGAGGTGAGGTTTTATATAGCCCAGGCATATCTTAAACTTGACTATATAGTGGAGATAAATGTGTTTTTTGAGACAGGGTTTCTCTGTGTGACTTTGGTTGTCCTGGACTCACTCTGTAGACCAGGCTGGCCTCGAACTCATAGAGATCCGCCTGCCTCTGCCTCCCAAGTGCTGGCATTAAAGGTGTGCGCCACTGCACCTGGTGTGGAGGATAAATTTGAACTCTTGATTCTTCATTCAAGTGTGGAAGGTATATTTGGGTACCACTGTGCCTGATACCGTGTTTACTACTATGTGGTGCCATATGCCTGTACTCCCAACATTTGTCATGTAGAGTCTAGAGGATCAGCTTAAGGCTATCCTTAGCTATATATAGTGAGTTCAAGTTTTGGTCTGGACTTTCTGAGACCCTGTCTCAAACACCCTCCCCCCCGCCCCACCCCACCAAAGGAAAAGTGGAAATCATTGCTGGGTCACCTCTAAGTCCTTTTGGTAAATTCTAATTTCTGTTAAGGCAAAATGCAGGACTTTACTTTGTTTACTTTGTCCTTAGTGTCTCTGTTGTCCAGGCTGACTGCATTCATGCGCTCCGCTCCGGTGTCTGGGCTCAGGTCTTTTTGTGTGTGCTTTTTTTTTTGGTTTGGTTTTTTTGCCACAGCCTTTTGAGAGGTTAGAACTACAAACTGAGCTTGGTTTCCATCTGTTTCTGATTGTTAATATGGGAGACAATTCTTAAGTCTCCTCAAGAAGTCGTTAAGCAGCTGGGTGTGGTGGCTCACAGCACCCTAGGAGGTGGAGGCAGGCCTGATCTACAAAGTGAGTCCATGACAATCATTCCACACGCACGCAGAAGCAAACACTCATACACATAGAATAAAAAGTAGATGTGATGCCTGATGCTCATCTTCTTCTGATTTCTTTAAAGTGACATAGAAGCTGCACATGATATCTGCTTGCCTGTAATCAGTCACGGAACCCTGGGCAGGGAGTCGGGAGGATCCCAAGTTTGAGGTCATCGAAGACTATATATAATGTAGCAAAACATTGTCTCAAAACAGACAGATGTCATTGCTCATGTGTATGTGTGAACTTGGTACTATTGAAGATAAGAAAGGGGATTGCAGTGAATTTGAAACTACCTTGGGCTACATAGTAAATTCTAGTTTGGTCTAGAGCAGTGGTTCTCAACCTTCCTAATGCTTCAACCAACCCTCTCATAGTTCCTAATATGTTGTGGTGACCTCCAACCATAAGATTTCTTTTGTTGCTATTTCATAACTAGTTTTGCTACTGTTATGAATCACAATGTAAATATCTGTGTTTTCCAATGGTCTTAGGTGACCCCCGTGAAAGGACCTTTGATCTCCAAAGGGGTCATGACTTACAGGTTGTGAGCCACTGGTCTAGGGTTGACCCTATCTCAAAAAACTCACAAAAAAATTAAAAAGATTAAAAATCAAAAGAGGTGACTAGAGAGCCGTTTCAGTAGTTAAGAGCACTGGCTACTCTTTGGAGGACCCAGTTTCAACTCCCAATACCTACAGCTGTCTGTAACTCCAGGTCCAGGGCGTCTAATGCTCTCTTCTGGCTTCTTTGAATACCAGCCATGATGTACACATATACATGCAGGCAAAATAGTTGTGCAAAATAAGAACAAATCCTTGAAACCAACACAAAGCAGTAGAACCAATATTTCTCTGTATGTACCAGTAATAGAGACTTCATTTTTGGATGTGAAAACACAGAAAAGGAAGATTAAAAATCCTAATATGTAGTCATTAATTTATAGATCTAATGAGACGTCAAGAAGAACTCAGACGCTTGGAAGAACTCAGAAACCAAGAATTGCAGAAACGGAAGCAAATACAACTAAGGTAAAAGAACATTTATTGTAAATGTGTGTATTTCATTGTATGTTTTATTGAGAAAATTCCCTATCATTCATTACAAGTAAGTTGTGAAAGTGTAGAAATATTGGAGAAAACTTTTTTTTTTGTCTACACATAGGAAATTACAATATGCCATAATTTTGTGGTGGTTGTGATTCTTGACTTTGATGGCATTGGATTTAAGTATTGCGTATAATTTATTGTAAGAATGCTCAGTGATTTCCCAGACCTTTTTTCCAGAGATACATACATGTAGATTGCTGTTCTGCTTGGTTTTGTTTTGAGACAGGGTGTCACTGTAACCTGGGCTGGCTTGTCACTATTGTATGCTAGGTTGGCTTCTAGTCTAGAAATTCCTGCTTTACTTTGTGCAAGTGCTAGAATTACAGGCTTGTGCCCCTGTGCCCAGTTTATGTAGTACTGGGCTCTTGCATGCTTGATAGACACATTACCAACTGAGCTACATCCTCAGCCTAGGGTGTGGGCATTTCAAATCACTTAGTCTTCAGAGTTTCAAAAATCAAAGTTAATATTTTAAATAGAGCACTGATAGATGAAACATACTTTAAATTTTTATTTTGTAAAATTTTTGTGTTTTCAAAGTATTTTATAAAAGTAGTAAGGGGCAAGCCGGGCGTGGTGGCGCACGCCTATAATCCCAGCACTCGGGAGGCAGAGGCAGGCGGATCGCTGTGAGTTCGAGGCCAGCCTGGTCTACAAAGCGGGTCCAGGACAGCCAAGGCTACACAGAGAAACCCTGTCTCGAAAAACCAAAAAAAAAAAAAAAAAAAAGTAGTAAGGGGCTAGAGAGATGGCTAAGTGAAAGATAACCATCTGAGAAGGCCAGGTGCTGTATGACTGCAGTTACTAGGGAACTGACAAGCTAGGGAGGTGGCATGATTAGTGGTTGTTAGAGGTGAGGAGGTGGGAAATTGTTTTAAAGATTTCTTTTTATTTCGTGTGTATCTGAGAGTGCCTGCACATGTGCAGTGGAAGCCAGGAATGGGCATCGGCTTCCTTGGAACTTGAGTTACAGTTGGTTGTAAGCCTCCATGTGGGTTCTGGGAACTCAGGCTCTCCAGAAAAACAGCAGGTGCTCTTCTGAGCCCATTTCCGGAAATCAGATTTTTAGGGCAGGAAGACTGGTTTATATGATGCTACATTTTATCTTTCTTCTTTTTTTTTTTTTTTTCCAAGACAGGGTTTCTCTGTGTAACGTCCCTGGCTGTCCTGGACTCTCTTTGTAGATCAGGCTGGCGTCAAACTCACAGCTATCCCCCTGCCCCAGTGCTGCATTTTATCTTTCCTTGAAACTACACTTGAGTTGGATCCCCAAACCCAGGAGAAGAGCTTTTTAGGTGGCACACATCTGTAATCCCGGCACTTTTACTTCAAGATGGAAGGCAGACAGAGTAGAATACGTACTCTTGGGACATGCAGTGATCTGAAGTGTAGTAGGAAGACAGAACTGAGAGACCCTTCCTCAACAAGGTGGAAGGACAGAGTTGGCTGCCTAACAGGTGTCTTGTGACTTGTGTGTGGGATGTGGCATACCTGGACCTCTTTACTCATCTGAACAAATACAGTATTTTAAAACACCGAAACATAATCGTACAGTTATTCACTGCCAGACATGGTGTACATGCTTGTAATCCCAGCACTCAAATAAGCACATAATTCCTTGAGAGGTAGCAATAATACAGCGAGTACAGTGAGTTTGAGGGTAACCTGAGTTAATGAGAGCAAGTCTCAAAATTAAATATGTAGTAAGAAAATAATACAGTAATTCGCAAGCTTCTGTCATGCAGCACCGTAGCCTGCCTGCTCCATTTCTTCTTAGATTTACTTGTATTTGTGTGCATGTCTCTGTGTAAGTGCATGTGGATACCCACAGGACCTGGCACGGGGTGTGAGATCCCTGCTGCCTCCATGGGTGCTGGGAATCTTAATTCTGGTCCTCTGCAAGAGCAGATGTGTACACACACACCACACACCACACACCACACACACACACACACACACAGATTTTTTTTTTTTCCTTGGTGTTCCTCGAGACAGGGTTTCTCTGTGTAACAGCCTTGGCTGTCCTGAAGCCTCCTTTGTAGACCAGGTTGTCTTCAAACTCAACAGAGATCTGCCTGTCTCTGCCTCCCAAGTGCTGGGATTAGTGGTGTGCGCCACCACACCCTGCGAGCAGCAATATTCTTAAATGCCAAGCCATCTCTCTAGCCCCTTGTGGCTTTTCTGCCTTGTGTTTCTCTCACTCCTCTGAGGCCCCACTTCTCCGCCATGCTTCTGAGTTCCCACTGTTCAGCTGCCTGCCTTCTCTATTGAGGAGACTACCTACTTTCTTGGGCTCCAACTCAAAAAGTGTAGCAATATTTCTTTCCTTTCTCTGTCTCCTTCATAGTAAATCTCAGTCTCAATCTTTCTAAAGGTTTTTTTTTTTTTTTTTTTGGAGACAGGATTTCTCTGCATAGCTTTGGCTGTCCTGGACTTGCTTCATAGACCAGGCTGGCTTTGAACTCAAAGTGATCTGCCTGCTGAGTGCCGGGGATTAAAAGTGTGCGTCACCAGGCCTGGATTTCTTTCTTTCTTTTTAAAATTATTTTATGCCTAAGAGTGCTCTTATTTGCATGTACACCTGCAGGCCCAAAGAGAGCATCAGATTCTAGTACAGATGGTTGTGAGCCACCATGTGGTTGCTGGGAATTAAACTCAGGACCCCTGGAAAAGCAAGACAGTGCTCTTAACCACTGAGCCATCTCTCCAGCAACCCCTCACTTTTCTTTTTCTTTTTCTTTTTTTCTTTTCTTTTCTTTCCGTCTTTTTTTTTTCCCCCCTTTGAGACAGAGTTTCTTTGTGTAACCCTGGCTGTCCTGGAGTGCTAGACCTAGCTGACTTTGAGCTCAAGAGATCTGCCTGCCTTTGCACCCCATGTGCTGAGATTAAAGGTATGTGCCACCTCGGCCTGGCTCAAACTCTTAATAAAATTGTCCTTGATATTCATAAATAGGGGTAAGTTTTTTGTTTTTTGTTTTTCCAGGACAGGGTTTCTCTGTGTATCCTTGGCTGTCCTGGACTTGATTTGTAGACCAGGCTGGCCTCCAACTCACAGAGATCCTCCTGCCTCTGCCTCCTGTAGTGCTGGGTTTAATGGTATGTGCCACCACTGGCATGGTCAGATTCTTTTTTTTTTTTTTTTTTTTTTTTTTTTTTTTTCTTTTTTTTCGAGACAGGGTCTCTCTGTGTAGCCTTGACTGTCCTGGACTTGCTCTGTAGACCAGGCTGGCCTCGAACTCACAGCGATCCACCTGCCTCTGCCTCCCGAGTGCTGAGATTAAAGGCGTGTGCCACCACGCCCGGCTCATGGTCAGATTCTTAAAAGAGACTGCAGTGTAAGAGATTGGAGAGAAATGATTAGACTCCCAAGATGTTTCAGCAGTAAAGGTCCTTGCTAAGCCTAGTGACTTGAGCCCTGGAAGCCATGTTGGGTAAAGGGGCGTGGTGGGGTTGTCCCCTGCAGGCCTCATAAAAGGAGGCAAACCTGGGGAACAGATAAAGATTGAAAGCCTGGTACAGATTGGCTTTGCTAACTTGGATCAGACTTCTGGGGAGAGGTAGTTCATTGTCAGGATATTTAAAACCCGGTACAATTTGGGGAAAGGTTTCCAGCCAACAATCAGTCCAATTCTAGGTGCACAATAAAGCTAGGGTTGTGGCCATGTGACCTGCTGTGACCTGAGAGTGGGTTCTATACCTAAAAGGTCTGCATAGAGAGGGAAGAGTTTGGAGTTATCCTGATAGTGGAAGGTCACCAGGTCATTAACAGCCTCCCTCCTCAGCTTTCTGGGTGGCATACAGGTATTTGATTTTATCTGCTCCCTGGAGAAACCACCCTTAGTGATTAACATTCCTGGTGATATTAGTGTTTTCTGTGAGTACAAGGACCTGACTTCTGTGTCCCCAACAGTGGTGGAAAGAAAGATCCAGTTCTCACAAGTTGTCCTGACTTTGACTTATACAATGTAGCACATAGCCACCCACCACCCCCAATTCATAAATGTAAAAAATGGAGAGAGTAATCAAATACAGTATGGAATTCTATTAAGGTCTTAAAACACAAGGATGATAGAGATGGGGATAATGGTCAGAGTTGAACCAAAAGTTTTATTTACTTTGTGGCATGATAGCTGAAGATATTCTGGGAGTTCTAATCCTTGGAAGAAACAGTGGCACTTGTATCACTTGTCCTCTGATTCCAACCAGAAAATGTTGTCGATCCTGACATTGTGCTGTGCTCATTCTTTCAGGATTGCATGGCGGTTATTTGTAAGATAGTAACAATACTAGGCAGGCTTGAATGAAGTCTGCATTTGTTCCTCCTATGAATCCAAAGTCTTTAGAAAAGAAAAGCTATTTCAGTGTTGGGGTAAGGTAGGGTAAGGTGTGAACAAAAGAAATAAACTCTTGTCTCTATGACACACTAATAAAGGCATTAAACAGACTTTAATATGATGAGATTTGTATTAAATAAGAGGGTGATATGCCCAACATGTATGGTAATATGGAGTACTTAGTGCATATTTTTAATAAATTACCTTTAAGATTAGTTATTACACATATATATTACACTTTTTATTTCATTATATTTTTATTATATGATCTCAAATTTGAGTCTTTAAAATTGAGGATGGCCAGGTGAGGTGGTGCATCCCTGTAATCCCACAACTCAGGGAGGCAGAGGCAGGTAGATCTCTGTGAGTTTGAGGCCAGCCTGGTCTACAAAGTGAGTCCAGGACAGCCAAGGCTACACAGAGAGACCCTTGTCCGGGGGCAGGGGGCGGATTGAGGAGAAGAAATTGAGCACCAATAATATGTCAACAAGAAGGTAACAGTTTGGTTCCCCACCTCACCCCAATTTCAAAATGTACAGCCTAGGATGGCCTCAACCTCATTATTCTCTTGCTTCTACCTTTTCAGTGCATCTTTTGTTTTGTTTTTGTTTTTTGGTGTTTTGGTTTTGGTTTTTAAGACAGAGTTTATCTGTGTAACGGTTCTGGCTGTCCTGGACTCACTCTGTAGACCAGGCTGGCCTCGAACTCACAGCAATCTACCTGCCTCTGCCTCCCAAGTGCTGGGATTAAAGGTGTGCGCCACTACGCCTGGCCTTTTCAGTGAATCTTACTGGCATGGTTGCCAACCGTAAAAAAGTTCTTTTTTGTTTGTTTTTGTTTTTATTTTTCAACACAGGGTTTCTCTGTGTAACCTTAGCGCTACCATGCCTGGCCTTGTTTTGTTTTTTTCCAAGATAGATTTAAAGTTTTTATGTGCCTGGTGCATATAGAAGTCAAATGAAGGATTTTGATGCCCAGGAACTGGAGCTGTAGTTGGTTGTGAAGCTACCTGCCGTGTGACTACTGTAAACTGAAGCTGGGTCCTCTGCAAGGGCAACAAATGCTGTGCCATCTGCTTTGTCCTTGACTGGCAGTGTTGGTGTTTGACTAAATTCTAGCACATGTAGGTATTATGCTAGTCTTAATCTGCTAACTGGTGAAATTCTTTAGAAATTCTATTGAATTTGGGTTCAAGCTGCGTATGATGGCACATGGCCTGTATTCCCATCACTTAGGAAGTCAAGAGAGCATATTGCTCTGAGTTTGAGGCCAGCCTGCATTACCTAGTTTCTGGCCATCCTGTACTGTATAGTGAGACTCTGTTTCAACAAAACCAAAAAGCCTAATTTAAGAAATGTGATGATTTCTACCTGGGGAGGTGGCTCAGTAGATAAAGTACTTGCTGTTGCTAGCCTGAGGAACTCAGTGTGCATCCCCAGAACCTACTAAAGCTGCCCTGGCTTAGCAACCTGCTTGGAATTCTATCATGCAGAAAAGGAGACAAGGTATCAATCAATGTGGCAAGCTGGCATTGCTGTCTAAATTGATGAATTCTGTTATTAAGTGAGAGAGCCTGCCTCTCAGTAAATAGAATTGAGAGATAATAACAAGACACCTTGTGTCACTCTCTGTCCTCCACGTGCACCTTCACCCCAGTGTTAGCTTACAAATGTACAATGTGTGCTCATCTCTTATGAGAGTGTTGGGGGTCTGACCTCAGGTCCTTAACACTTGCTAAAACAGTCACTTTACTAATTGAGCCATTTTCTCAGTGCTCTCTATTTTTAATATTTCGAGACAGGTTCTCACTCACATTGTAGTCTTTGGCTAGTCTGGGATTTGCCATCTAGACCACAGAGATCTGTCTGCCTCTGCCTCCTGAGTGCTGGGATTAATGGCATATGCCCACCACAACCAGCTTTATTTCCTTTCTTAAGCCATTCAGCGTATAATGGGTATTGGGCCCTAGAGCAGATAGGAGGACACAGTACTAACCAGGAACAACAGTGTGGCTCAGGTTTTTATGATCCTGTTTGTACATATGTTTTTTTGATGTGTGTATGTGTGCCTTCCTGTGTGCAGGTGCCTGAAGAGGATCCCCTGGTACTTGAGTTAGAGATAATTGTGAGCTGCCTGGTGTAGGTTTTGGGAACAAAACTCACATCCCTTGAAAGAGCAGCAAATGCTATGAATAGCTAAACCATTTCTCCTGCTTCCTACACCCTTTTTTCTCCTCCTCCTCCTCCTCCTCCTCCTCCTCCTCTTCCTCCTCCTCCTCCTCCTCCTCCTCTTCTTCTTCTTCTTCTTCTTCTTCTTCTTTTTTGAGACAATGTTTTTCTATATGTAGTCCTGGCTATCTTGGACCTCTCTGATAGACTAGGCTGGCCTGGACCTCCCAAAGATCTGCCTGCCTCTGTGTCATGGGTACTGGGATTAAAGTCATGTGTCACTGTGTCACCAAGCTGGGCCATGTAGACATTTTTGACATGGGTTATCACATATCCTAGGACGACCTTGAAGTTCTAATCTTGTGTCTACTCCCCAGTGCTAGAAGTCTAATCATGGACCACAGCACATCTTGTATGAAGTGCTGGGTATCACGCTCAGAATTTCATAGATGCTAGGCAAGCACTCCACTAACTGCAGTATATTTCCAATTCCAGAACCAAACCTTTAAAATGTATCCTTATATATTTTAAAAATCTTGATGTTTATGAGTGTTTCCTGTGGTTTATGTCTGTGTACCCTATTCATGCCCTGTGCCTAAGGAGGCCAGAGAGGGAATTGGATCCACTAGAACTAGAGTTACAGATGGTTGTGAGCTGCCGTGTGGGAGCTAGGAACCAACCAAGGTTCCCATCAAGAGTTGCCTGTGCTCTTAACCACCAAGCCATCTCTTCAGCCCCTTAAATCATTTAGTGACAGAGTCTAACATGAGCCTTGTGGCAACAAGTGACCTGAACTCATAATTATATAATACCTCTGATTTTTTTTTTTTCATTAAGTGTAAACATTTATGTTACTGTTGAAAGTTCTTATGTTTGATTATGGGGGCTTCCCCATATTTTACAAGGAATATAAATTGTATTACTATGTTTACTTTTTCTTAATTCTGTTTTTAAAACTGTCTTGCTGTGAACCTAGGCTGGTTTCATAGTTGCAGTCTCCTTGATTGATAACTCCCAATTGCTGCGATGTAGTGGGCACTACCATGCCTAGCCTTCAGTTCCTCCTTCCTTCCTTCCTTCCCTCCCTCCCTCCCTCCCTCCCTCCCTCCCTCCCTCCCATCCATCCATCTTTCCTTCCTTCCTTCCCTCCCTCTTTCCCTTCCATCCTTCCTTCCTTCTTCCCTTCCTTCCATCCTTCCTTCCTTCTTCCCTTCCTTCCATCCTTCCTTCCTTCCTTCCTTCCTTCCTTTGATGTAACAGAAAAGGGGTGGGTGGGTGGGTGGGGAGTTGTCCTGATGTGTAGATGTATGTCCTGTGGATATTAGAGGACAGCTTTGTAAGGTTGGTTCTGTCCTTCCACCTTTGTACGTGTTCTGGGAATTGAACGTTAACTCTTCAGCCTTTCATGGGCTTGGTGTTAAGCAATTTTTGTTGTTGCTTTGTTTTGGTTTTTCAAGACAGATTTCACTTTATAGCCATGGCTGTCCTGGAACTCACTTTGTAACCAGTGACAACCAAAAGATCCATCTGCTTCTGTTTCCCTAGTGCTGGGATTAAAGATGGTGTGTGTATGTGTGCGTGCGTGTGTATAGAACATGAATAAGAATGTGAGTGCCTGCTCAGGCCAGAAGAGGTCATTGGATCTCCTTGACCTGAAGGTCCAGGCAGCTTTGATTTACTCTATGGTTACTGGGAACTGAACTCATGTTTTACAAGAGCAGGAAATGCTCTTGACTGCTGAGCCATCTCTCTATCACTAGTTTCATAAATGTTGCCATGAACCCCTGCAGTAGTATCTTGCAGTTTGAGAACTGTGCTGAGATTCTTAACATAGAAAGGTGATTTATAAGAGCATTATATGGCGCACACCTTTAATCCTGGCACTCGGGAGGCAGAGGCAGGCAGATTGCTGTGAGTTCGAGGCCATCCTGAGCTACAAACGGAGTCCAAGACAGTCAAGGCTACACAGAGAAAACCTGTCTTGAAAAACAAACAAAAAAGAGTGAGCATTATAAAAAGTGCCACTACTGTAGGAGCATTAGCTGTATATGTCTTTCACTTTGTTGGAAATAGGTTTTCACTCTGTAGCCCTGGCTGGCTTGATTTGTACACCATGCTGGCCTTGAACTTTCAGAGATATGCCTGTTACTGCTTCCTGAGTGCTGAGATTAGTAGCTCATGCCAATGTATTTTTACTAAATCCACTACTTAAACTACTGTTTTACTTATGTGTGTGACACATAATTCAGTTTGACATGATTTAATGCCAATACCATACGACAATTTTACTTTAGTATAACTGTTTATTATCTTAATCATTTTATAGCTTAATTATGATTTTAATATTTTTATACACATACATAATAGTGAAGTTTGCTTTCTCTTAGTCAGTGTCAACAAATACTTTATTTTAACAAAAATATTCTAGCCAGGCAGTGGTGGCACACGCCTGTGATCTTAGCACTCTGGAGGCAAAGGCAGGTGGACCTCTGAGTTTGAGATCAGGCTAGTTTATAGAGCAAGTTCTAGGATATATATTATTTTTTATATATTAATTATATATTAATGTGTATATAATAATATATTATTTTTTGTGTTTTAGTATTTTGCCTGCGTGTATATATATATATATATAAGCCACTTGTGCACCTGGTGCCCTTGGAGGTCAGAAGCATGTGTTGGATCCCCGGGAATTGGAGTTACAGTTGGTTGTGAGCCACCATGTGGGTGCTAGGAGCCAAACTTAGATCTTCTTCAAGAACAGCAGATGCTCTTAACAGCTCAGCCATCTCTTTAGACATAGTACATGTTTCCTGAAAAGGACAAAATAGTAACTATGGTAGGTCTTTTGATATTTAGTTCAACTACTGTGACTCCAAAGTAGCTATAGTCAGTAAACTGCTAATTACAGATTTGTTTTGACAATTCCAGGGAGTTTCCTTATTGGCTTAATGAATATAGAGAAAAAGGGATTTAAAATACTTTCTATGCATAGTTGAGTTTTTGTGTAGTTGGTTCTTTGTGATAAT
Organism: Acomys percivali; assembly: GCA_907169655.1. Classification (NCBI taxonomy): domain Eukaryota; kingdom Metazoa; phylum Chordata; class Mammalia; order Rodentia; family Muridae; genus Acomys; species Acomys percivali. The sequence goes on along the minus strand of OU015746.1, from coordinate 130,591,071 downwards.
GTACTTTTGATTTCTTTAGTTTATTAGCATGTATTATATATAACAGTTCATGATGGTATTTTCTCATGTATGTAATATATTTTGGCCATATTCAAGTGTATCGCCCTTTCTTGTTTCCCTTTCATTCCTGCTGTATCTGTCTTTGGTTAGACTTTGAATGTGAATTTTGCTACACTTTTCCCTTGTAAAAATTTCCCCCTCTTCTACTCTCTGTCCCCATGCTGGATTGAACCCCTCTGGTTCATGCTTTGTCCATAGACCAGTCTTTTACCACTAAGCTACATCACTTGTCCCTGGTGTATTTCAGACAGCTCCCTAGGCTGGTCTCATGCTGCCTTTAACCTTGTTCCTTCTCTCTCAGTGCTCCACTGATGAGATTACAGGTCTTACTACCAAATTGCCCGCAGCTCCTTGATATAAGCAGAATTATATGCTGTGACTTTGTTTCTTGGCTGTTCCTTGATTTGTAGGCTTATAACAAAATAAAAGGTGAAATTTAGGATGCCATAAGTAGTCCTTTGTCACAAACTTGGCATACATAATATAACATAATGTACCTAGTAGCTCAAATGTCAATAAGGCTGAAACTTTAAAAAAATGTTTTCAGACATGAAGAGGAGCATCGTCGTCGTGAAGAAGAAATGATCCGACACAGAGAACAGGAGGAACTGAGGCGACAGCAGGAGGGCTTTAAGCCAAACTACATGGAAAATGTAAGTAAAACATTGGTTAACCAAACGGCTTAATAGACTAGATGCTATGTAATTAGAAAGTTTAAGATTTTGGTTTTCTAATTTCAGAATTTTTCATGGTTGTTAAACTAGTGATTTTTGTTAATGTCTTGTAAGTAGCTTATTAGTTTCATAAGTAATATTTATAACTTACAGTTCTTCTGTTTTAATTGATTGGTGATACAAGCTCTACAATAGGATACCTTGATACATGCATCTTCTCTACCTGGTTTTATACTGTATTGCTTCAGTCTTTTTTTTTTGAAAGTTTCAGATGTGTAATGTCTAACCATAGCAGCTCTAAATATAGAGCCGAACCTTTTCATCTAGTACATTATCTTTTCTGAATTATTTTGTATAAAACACTTAACTTCATCCAGTTTTGTTAACTAGTATGCTAATATTACCTATTTAAAGCCCAGTTTGTAAAGACCTATAAATGGATGTGTAGAGTGGCCTTTACTGTTGTCTGATGTATTCCCACTAGTTTTACTCTGTAGGAGCTTCTCCCCTCCTTCCTTCCTTTTCACACAGTGCACCAGTTTGCAGACCAGAGCAGCTCATCTCTGGTATTTCCTGGTTATGGTTACTCAACACATTCTTTTGTCTCTGAATTTCCTTCAAGGTAGTCCAGGTTCAAAAATTTTAAATATATGTTTATTAGACTTTGGGAGC
>OU015746.1:130519040-130589655 GCA_907169655.1 Acomys percivali | reverse complement strand
AGAATTAAAACATATTTGATACATTTCTGAGGCTGAAAGTATTAAGTCTTTAGGGGTTTTTCTTTTTCAATTTTTTTTTTTTTTTTTTTTTTGAGACAGGGTTTCTCTGTGTAGCCTTGGCTGTCCTAGACTCGATTTGTAGACCAGGCTGGCCTTGAACTCACAGAGATCTGCCTGCCTCTGCCTCTCGTGCTGGGATTAAAGGTGTGCACTACCACGCCTGGCTTTTTTTCAAATTTCTGTTCTCATTCTTTTGTATCTGAAAATAGCTAGTTCTTTGGTGTTTTTTGTTTGTTTGTTTGTAAAAACATGTAAAAAAAATCGTAACTGGTAGTAACAAGAACAAATGTTTGTCCTACTATCAGCTAAAAAGTCTTTGGATGGAAATAACATGGCATTTAGATTCAGTTAGAAAAATGTCTGCGGGCCGTGGTGGTGGTGATGGCATACACCTTTAATCCCATCACTTGGGAGGCAAAGGTGTAGGTAGATCGCTGTGAGTTCGAGGCCAGCCTGGTGGTCTACAAAGCGAGTCCAGGACAGCCAAGGCTACACAGAGAAACCCTGTCTCGAAAAACCAAAAAGAAAAAAGAAAAATGTCCATAGTTGTTCTATCACAAGTTTAACTTATGAAAACATTTTCAGGCCTTTGAATTTTTACTTATTGATTTATAGCTTTACCTTTTCACTTGTCTTTTCCTCCTTGGATACTTAGCATTTAATGACTTATTTTAAGCTACATCTCAGTTTTGAACATATATCTGCTGGATTTATCAATGAAAAGATACTGTGTAATAATATAAAAGGAAGTGGATTTTAGCAAGCTAAATTGGTTTTCAGTTTCTAAGCTAATACTGGTTTTCAATATTCAAGTAATAATATGTAAGCTATGTATGATGCATTTCTTACAGAATTTCTACTGTGGATTAAGATATAATACCTATGCCTTTTATTTACCTAAGTATTTACTAAAGGGTTCTCTCATATTAAAATAGCTAAATACTAACTTTCTTGATATTTTCTCTGACATGAACTGTACATGTTTTATAATGAACATAGTTATTTGTAGTATTACTAATAATGTCATCCCTGAGTTGGACTAGAAAGGATTAAGTAAAATACTCTATTTCTAAACTTTTAAAGAATCTTTTTATTTTTAAAAATAACTTGATTATATCATAAATGCAGATGTAGACTGTTTTTGAAATAATGACTTTTTATTAGTGGAAATGAGTATATATTAACATAATATCTTTATAGATATTAATAATGAATGACTGGTTTTAATTTTACTTTTCCACAAAGAACTTTTTAGAAATATGACTTCATTTTAAAATTGAGTTATGAATTAGAGAGAGAGAGAGAATGTGTGTGTTGGAGTGGAGGAGGGTTTATGAGTGAATGTGGACAGCCATATATGGAGATAAGAGGACAGCTTTTGGGAGTTGGCTTTTTCCTTTTATTATGGGTTCTGAGGGTGGAACTTCAGTTGTCTGCCTTACACAAGAGGTTGTACTTGACTTGTTGAGCCATCTTGCTGGCCCTGCAAGGTTTTGTTTGTTATTTTGTTTTTCAAGATAGGGGATCTCTTTGTAGCTCTGGCTGTCCTAGACCTCACTCTGTAGACCAAGCTGGCTTTGAGTTTATACAGATCCTCTTGCCTATGTCTCTGCCTCTGGACTGCTGGGAGTAAAGGCCTGCACCACCACTGTGCTGTAGTCTCTTGGCAGGTGCTTTGTTTTGTTTTGAGACAGGGTTTCTCTGTGTAGCCTTGACTGTCCTGGACTCGTTTTGTAGATCAGGCTGGCCTCAAACTCACATCAGTCCTCCTGCCTCTGCCTCCCAAGTGCTGGGATTAAAGTCATGTGCCACCATGCCCAGCTTCAGAAGTTTTTTTCAACTTTGTTTTTAAAAAGGATTTCATTTATTATGTATACAATGTGTAGTCTGCATGTGTGCCTGCCTGCCAGAAGAGGGTACCAGATATCTTTTTTTGTTTTTTTGTTTGTTTTTTTCGAGATAGGGTCTCTCTGTGTAGCCTTGGCTGACCTAGACTCACTTTGTAGACCAGGCTGGCCTCGAACTCCACCTGCCTCTGCCTCCCGAGGCGTGCGCCACCACCGCCCAGCTCGGTACCAGATCTCTTGTGAACTACCAAGTGGTTCCTGAGAATTGAACTCAGGACCTTTGGAAGAATACACAGTGCTTTTAACCTCTGAGCCATTTCTCCAGCTCCAGAATTTTAATTGGTAAAATTTTACAACTATCTAGTGAACTTTGGTAATATATGACTTAGACATTTAAAATACTCAGGGTGGTTTTTTGGCATTTCTAAATTGGATTGTGTATCATTTCATAAGATCATTTTATTAGAATAGAATAGGTTTAGATAGTATATTTAAACATTTAGATACCTTTCAGGTTGTTAAAAAAGTATGTTTTGCACACTTAAAGCCATATAATAAAAATCTGATTAAAATATTAAATTATAGCCTGTGACCACTTCCCTTTTTGTACTACCAAACTTTAAAGATAAACAGGCTACTTGTTTTTAAAAAGATTTTTAATGGGGCTTCTGGATGGCACAGTGTGTCAGGTTACTTGCTGCCAAGGCTAAGAACCTAAGTTCAATTGCTGGGGCCCACACTATGGAAGGAGACAACTAATATCCAGAGGATCTCTGACTTCCACATGTGCTCTGTGTCATATTGACAAAAAGACACAAAGATTGATGGGGTGTTGATGAAGTGATTTAGAGAGTAAAATATTGGCTGTGCAAGCACAAGGACTTTAGAGCTGATGCATGGCCAGGCATGTCTATAATCCCAGCAGGGGTGGATGGGGTGGGATAGAGAGTAGAAGGCAGAGATAGTCAGAGACTGGCCCATCTCCAAAGTTTATTGGCCAGGTGAGTACTAGTGAGAGAGTTGAAGACATAATTTAGGAAGACATTCCACTGTCACCTTCTGTGTGTGTGCACGCGCGCACACACTCACACACTCACACACACACACACACACACACACACACACACACACACACACACACACTGTTAGAAGAGTCGGAAGTGGCACCATATGCTTGTATTCTAAGTACTTTGGAAATACAGGCGTGAGGTGTGCTGCAAGGGGAAGACTAGCCTGTCTCAAAACCAAAAATTAAAGTAAGGAGTTGTTAAGTAAGAAGAAAAAAGTGAGCTGGGCGTGGTGGCGCACGCCTTTAATCCCGGCACTCGGGAGGCAGAGGCAGGCGGATCGCTGTGAGTTCGAGGCCAGCCTGGTCTACAAATCGAGTCCAGGACAGCCAAGGCTACACAGAGAAACCCTGTCTCAAAAAACCAAAACAAAAAAAAAAAAAAAAAAAAAAAGAAGAAAAAAAAGAAGAAGAAGAAGAAGAAGAAGAAGAAAAAAGCTGGGTTGATGAGATGGCTCAGCAAATAACAGTAGCATTGTTTCAAAGTCAGTTGACCTAACTAGATTTCCCAGGACTACACAGTAGTTTAGAACCAGCTCTCAAAAGTTGTCTTTCTAGCCAGGCATGGTGGAACATGCCTTTAATACCAACACTTGGGAGGCAGAGGCAGATGTATCTCTGAGAGGCCAGCCTGATGAACAAAGTGAGTCCAGAACAGCCAGGGCTCTTAATACACAGTGAAACCATGTTTTGAAAAGCGCAAAAAAAAAAAAAAAAAAGTTTGTCTTTTGATCTCCATATGCATAAAATATAAAGCACAAGTGTTTAAATATATGTACACATACGCAGTGAATGAATGAACAAAAAGGAAAAAATGGAAGATACTAAAGACTAATTCTAATTTACTTAAAATGCTTGAATATGTTGACTCATCAGTTGGAATATTTATCATTTACTCTTACATTAATAGTTATTTTGGAAGGCTATACAGCTACTATTTTCTGAAGAGCTGTCATATTTCAATTATATTTAATGAGCTTGATAATTTTAGTAACAGTGGAGTTAATACTTATTAGGAAAATCAGAGGTTCTACTTAGAAACTTTTTGTTTGTTTGCTTTTATTTTTTGAGACAGGGTCTCTTATGTAGACCAGGCTGGCCTGGAACTCACAGAGATCCACCTGGCTATGCCTTCTAGTGTGCTGGGATTAAAAGAATGTACCACCATGCCTGGCTAGTAAGAATGTTTTAGAGTTGGGCATGGTGGTTGCACTCCTTTAATCCCAGCACTAGTGAGGCAGAGGCACTTGGATATCTATGAGTTCAAAGCCAGCCTGGTCTACAAAGAGAGCCTACAACAGCCAAGGCTACATGGAGAAACCCTGCCTCGAAAAAACAAACAAACAAACAAATATTAGTAGAATAGAAACTGTAAGCACACAAGGCCTTTAGCTTTATAACGCTACTATTATGGTAAATAAACCAAACACTAAAAGAAGTATTACAGTAGTACTTTATTGATTTCAATAATTTTGTGCTAATGGCCAAACATTGAGTTAACAGGAGTATCTGAGGCAGTTTTTGCATTCTTGTATTTGAAAAATGTACTTTTGGAAGAAATTTCTACAGTTTTAATTCCTTTTTGTTCTTTTTAAACTTTAAAATTAGACTATGTTTATGTGTTCTCTCTTTTTTCACTGTTCAGTTTAATGGGAGGAGTCAAATGGTAAGTTGTTCTTGCTCAAATCACAGCCAAAGCAGGTGTTTGTGATTAGTTTTAAGAGTCTGCCTCTAAATTTGTCATTCCCTCATTGGATATACTTCAAGAGTGCTAAGTGCATGAGGCCATAAAGTATACATTTTATTTCTTTAGTAATATTTTAGCATAGGATGGGGAATAACTTAACATACTTAGATAACATACTTAGATATATCTTTGTAAGCCTTTAACATAATTATTTTTGATATACATGTTTAGTTTTTTTAAAGAACTCCTGGGATATAAGTTAATATTATGTTGTCAGTCTTATTTCATACTTTATTTCTTTAGAAGAATTTATTTCATTATTTAGAAAATTTCAGGCTATCTTATGTGTATGTATATGTGTGTTTTGCCTGCATGTATGTATGTGTACCATGCCTGTGCCTGGTCCCTATGGAGATCAGAAGATGACATGGGAGTCCCTGAACCTGGAGTTAAAGACAGCTGTGAGCTGCCACATTGGTGCCCATGTCTTTTGAAAGAGCCACTAGTGTTCTTTAACTAACCACTGAGTCTTCTCTCTAGGACCCTGCATATATGTTTGTTTCATTTTGTTTTGCTTCTTTTTTCTTATCTGAGACTGGGTTTCTCTGTGCAGCCCTATACAGGAGGATCAGAAGGCCAGGGTCATTATTGGCTATGTACCAGGTTGGAGGCCAGCCTAGGCTACACAATACCCTGCCTCAAAAAGAGAGGACAAGACTCAGGGATGGCTGGGCATGGTGGCGCACGCCTTTAATCCCAGCACTCAGGAGGCAGAGGCAGGCAGATCACTGAGTTTGAGGCCAGCCTGGTCTACAAAGTGAGTCCAGGACAGCCAAGGCTGCACAGAGAGACCCTGTCGTCGGGGGGGAGGGGGGGGGCATGGGGGAGGACTCAGGGATGATCCTGTATTAATTGAGTGGTAGCACATCCCTAGTGCTCCCTCCCGCCCCCCCGCCCAAAGAAAAAGGGTCCAAACAGGTGTGGGAGGAACAAATGTAGCTAGAGTCAGTGATTTCAGAACATTGTTTTTCATAATTAGGAAGAATTCCTTTTTGTTTGTTTGTTTTTATTTTTGAGATAGGGTTTCTAGACTAGGCTGGCCTCAAACTCAGCAACCCAGCTGCCTCTGCCTCCTGAGTGCTGGCATTAAAGATATCTGCCACAACCACCTGACCTATCTACTTCTTGGGTTGTATTTTTGTTTTAGACACAGGGTCTTGCTATGTATAGCCTGGACTGGCCTGGAACTTGCAATTTAGATCGGCTGACCTCAAACTCATCTCCCAGTCTCTGCTTCCCTATTGCTGGTTGTAAGAGTGTGCACACCACTGTTCCCAGTAAATCCCTACATTTTATACCTAGAAACCAATCATTTTGTGTTTGTGTGATTAGAGCAGATTTTGGAATTGTGTACTTGGGCATAGTGTTTTGCTAAAGCAGTAGGTCCTTGTTACACATCCATAAACCATTGAAAGTATTTGAGATCCACGAGGATTTTGAATCTGTAGGTTTATGTTGGAGACACAGCCCTGGGTTTTAAAATGTTGGACAATTTACTAACTTTCTTAGTAAAGCTTAAGATGCCTTAAAGGTGCTAAATCACCATGGTCCTAGTACAAGTTTTTAGTGGTAAATAGGCTTGGGAAACATGGGAGAGAGTTGGGGATTCATACATACAATTTAAACAGCACAGCATTCTATATGAATAGTGCCTTGTGGTTTTGAATGTCAACCTTGAATTGCTCTTTCATATTATATGTAGGAGATATGATCTCAACTAATGGCATTGTAAGTTTTTAGTCATTTATTTCATCTGGACCAGGGATCAGCAGACCAGAGAAGGCCTGCTCAATCTGCATGCCTTCTGTGTTTTAAATAAAATTGAAACACCAAGATTTGTTAATACATGCTTTGCCTTACAGAGACTAGTTGTGAACAATATAAGATTCTATATCAAAAAGCAAAGCCTAGAATACTTACTACTTGGCCCTGTTTGCTGTTCCCTGATCTAGAATCAGTATGATTATTGGGAATCTTTAAAGAAGGGGGGCTCAGACTACCCAAACTCTTTAACATCCTGTAAATTGTAATGCAAATTAATTAATGTATATGTTTCCTTTCCAGTGTTTTTAGAAGGCCCACTGAGCAGATCTGCTCATATCGTAAGAGCCAAGGTTCCTGAGGAATCCAAATTAGGTTCATGATAATCTTGTAAAATCAGAGCAAGAGTTAAGAAACAACTGCTAAAGTGATGCTGCCAAACACAATTCTTTGCGAGTTTCCAAATGTTGTTAGTTCTCATCAGTGGAGGTTTAAAACATTCTTTCTAATGTCACTTCTTTTTGATCAGTAGTGTCAACTTTGCTATGCTATTGGTACCTCCATGTCCATCTTTGTTTGTGTCTTCTATGGGTCTTGTTTTCCAACACTTCCATGATCCAATTATACAACTTGATTTGCTCTGGTGTAACATGTACAAAACTCAAAACAGGTTTTGGGAGTAGTAAAATTTCACTAATTGAAGCTAGCAAAGAAAAATGACACCCGTTGTTACTGTTGAGGATGGGTAGGTACACATTTATTGTCTGCAATGATATATATTTTTTAGACAAGTTGTAATTTTGTGGTTTCCACATGGCTTATTTTAACACTCTTTCCTTGTAAGTTATCTAACGAATAATTTGATTGGCTTGCAATAGATTTTTTTTCCCCCAGAGAAATGGAGAGGAGTCAGACAACTGAACATTCAAAGGACATTGTACAAGTAATTCATATGTCCATTGCTTTCTGTGGAAGTAACTAGGGGTTATACTGAAGAAAGGGTTTGTGTTATGCTCTGACATGACTTGCAGATCAGCTAGTTGACAGACTTTGACATGATGGTAAAATCTAAATGAATGTTACAGTGATGTTGCAGTGGTCTTACATCTAATGTTTTCTTTTTATCCATTTTGGGTTATTATGCTTTCACTTAATTGGTTCTTTCTATTAGCTAAGGACTTCTAGATATTAGAGAGGGTGTGTACTTTTTTAGGACCCTTTTTTTTTATTGAGTGCATTATAAAAGAATGGGGAGCCTGGGTTGTTAATTAGAATGCCACCTGTAGCTTGGAGTATCTAACAGAAACAACTTAGACTTAGGGTTAAACAGAAGCATACTTGTTAAGCTTTTGATATTTGTTCGTGTTTTTGAGAATGGTCTTTAGGAATTTGATGATTAGATATATTTGAATTGAGTGTTGATCAGGGGGCTGGAGAGATGGCTCAACTATTAAGAGCACTGGCTGCTTTTCTAGATCAGAGCTCAGTTTCCACACCCATAAATGTATATGCCATGCTTACTGCCTGCTGTAATTCCAGCCTCAAAGGACATAGTACCTTCTGGCCTCTAAGAGAACTTGCATACATGTGGTGCACAGACATACATGTGGGAAAAACATCTGTACACATAAAATATATCGATCATTTTTATTTAGGTATTTAACTCTCTAATTATATTAAATTACTAGTTTTAATAATATCTGATTATAACCTTACAAATTTTCATACAAATTGGAGCAGGTAAATATAGTATTCTAAATTGCTTTTTTTCCCCTCCATGTAGACCAGGCTGTCCTTAAACTCCTGTTTCTTCTTTCCAAATATTGGGGTTTAAGGCATGTAACATCACCCCCAGTTATTAAATTGTTTTTTAAAACTGAAGACATAAAATTGGCTTTGGTAGAAGAATCATGTAGTCAGTCTTAAGATTATGAACAGTGCTTCCTTTGTTCTTTTCTGTGATTCATATGTAAAGGTTTTTTTTTCCTGAGTACATCTGATGGAAGTTATTAGCATATCTTATTTATATTTTATTCACCTTACCAAGGGAAACTTGGTATTTCAGAGGAAAGATAACCCAGATATTTATATACTCATTCTCACCCCCCCCCACTTCCCTCCCTCATCCTCCCTCCCTCCCTCCTTCCCTCCCTCCCTCCCTCCCTGTCTCTCTCTCTCTCTCTCTCATTCTTCTCTTCCTGGAGATTGTCTATGTTATATATATTCTTTACAGACACAGTTTGTATGTTACCTCTGATTATTCTCCGTACTCCCTTTCATTTTTGCTTGGTACATTCTAATTTTCAAAATGTCTTTGATTACTGTCAGGCTGACTATTTTGAGGGCAAGATTTGTGTATTTGTAATGTAGTTATTTAGATGGAAGCCGACAGAATTAAATAGTTCTTTTGTATGTGTGTGTGTCCCTGCCCCCACATGCCAGTGTAGGCATAGGAGCTCAGGCGTGTAATCTTAGTACTCTAAGAGTATGGCAGGAGGACCATAACTTTGAGGTCACCCTGGGATGCTACATAGATAGGTAGATGCTGTAGATTGAGAGAAAGATAGATAGCGATGGGGTGTAATGGCGTACACCTGTAATCCCCGCACTCAGAGGCAGAGGCAGGTGGATCTGAGTTCTAGGTCAGCCTGGTCTACAAAACAAGACTAGGACAGCCAAGGCTATCATAAAAACCCTGTCTTGAAAAACCAAAAAGGAAGGAAGGAAGGTAGGTAGATAATCTGCAATTATAGTTTTTTTTGTTTTTTTAAAGATTTTATTATTAAGACTACAGTCCTCTACCTGCATGTACACCTGCATGCCAGAAGAGGGCATCAGATCACATTTAGATGGTTGTGAGCCACCATGTGGTTGCTGGGAATTGAACTCAGGACCTCTGGAAGACTATTCAGTGCTCTTAATCTCTGAACCATCTCTCCAGCCCTGCAATTATAGTTTTAAATATACTCTATGAGTCACTGGTCCTTGGTATATTTTTTCCTAGATTAAGCACTTGGTAGATTGTAGGAACAACACAGGATGGCACTGATATAAAACTAATGGTCTATTTTTAATAGAGTACATAATGGGATTATATAATGGATATTTTTTTTAAAAACTGCAAATAACCTACTTTTTTATATGTGTGCTTTATTTTCAGCAAACATAACTTTTTAATGTGAGAGTTCTATATACTTTACAAGATTGGTTTCCATTAAAGGAAGATTTTTTTTTTTTTTATTAAGGGGAAAAAAATTGCACATTATTTCCTGTGCTTGGGGATTTTGTTACAGAGTTTCTACAGGGCCTTTCAGAAGTACTGCTGAAATGTTCTTGAGGGCCTAGAGAGGGAATTATCGACTGGGTAGTAATCTGAGGAGAATTTATTTTCAGTGTTTTCTTTAAAGTTTTAACTGGAGCCGGGCGTGGTGGCGCACGCCTTTAATCCCAGCAGGCAGAGGCAGGCGGATCGCTATGAGTTCGAGGCCAGCCTGGTCTACAAAGTGAGTCCAGGACAGTCAAGGCTACACAGAGAAACCCTGTCTCGAAAAACCAAAAAAAAAAAAAAAGTTTTAACTGATAAAATTGGTTCATTACCCTGCGGTGTTGTAGGTGTGCCAAGTCTTTTCATTCGAAATGGTAAGTTATAATAACTTTTGGTTCAGACGGTAAGTTTACCTTTTTCAAGTAAATGAAGAAGAGAGTAAGAAAGTGGAAGCAGCTGGGCATGGTGGCACACGCCATTAATCCCAGCACTCGGGAGACAGAGGCAGGCAGATCGCTGTGAGTTCGAGGCCAGCCTGGTCTACAAAGCGAGTCTAGGACAGCCAAGGCTGCACAGAGAAACCCTGTCTCAAAAAAAACACACACAAAAAAGTGGAAGCTGAACCTGGCATTGGAAACATCATTAATGTGTATAATGTGTAGTCAGTACTTTTATTTAGTGAGTAGTTTGAATTAGTAATAGCTTTGAAGAAAGCATATTTATATTTGGCTTGTTATTTCTGCTCTGTGACTTTAGTGTCGAGGCATTCTGCGGGAATTATTTTAGTTGGTGATTATATTTTTAAAATGTTTTTTTAGAATAGCCTACACCTAATTTTTCTATGCTTTAATATTGAGAGTATGAAGCTATGTATTATCACTTAAATGTCTAAATTAGGATTCTAAATTAAACTAAATAAATGGGTACTGCTAGTGGTGTAAACCTTGGTCTGTAAGCATATTCTACTGGTAATGTGCTTAAGTTAGATTGTTTAATTGTGCTTTCAAAGACTTTTAAAAATTTCAAATAACAAAGTTTATTGGTAAGTGTGCTTTTTTTGTCTTAAGTCTTCTGTATCTTAGATCATGTTTCTTGATTGTAAATCCAACTGTATTTGATGTAAGTTGACTTCTTTGCTATATTAATTCATTCTCTGTATTGTCAACATTGATATAGTTGTAGCAATAGCTTCTTTTACAGTTTCAAATTTTATATAACTGATTCTTTATAGTACTTAAAATCTAAAAATTATATAAAATCTGTTGCTTTGAGCTGCCTATTTAGGGAAAATGTATTTGATAACACCGCAGTGCTCCTGGGAAACTGTTGGTGTGATGTAAAAAGCAAACAGCAGAAAAGGACGTTCTCCTTTATGAAGTGTGTGGTTCTTCATAATGATGATGCGCTCTTCCCTTGCTTTCTCCTTTTCATGGGGCCAGCTCCACACTGTCTTCTATGCAGTCTGTGTTGTATTCTTTTGGCTCATCTTTCCTAACTTGACCTATCAAATCAATAGTTGCATATCATAAGAAAGCATAGTGGGTGACAGAGACAAGTAAAGGGGCAGGCCCGCTCTCCTGCTCCTCTTAGAATGCTTCATGAGCATCTATTAGTCGTATTGGTTTTGTCGCTGGTGCCATTGCTCATTCTCTTAGTAGTTTGGTATTATTTAAGAAAAAAACCACTAAACTCAACTTGAACAGTAATTAAGTATTACTGGTATATTCTGTCAACCAGAAGCATCTTTTCAGCAGCATGTAGTCTGTAATCCTAGTAGGTAAGCTGAGACAGAAAGCAAGAGTTTTAGTGACAACCTAGCTCAGGAAACAACACAAAAACAACTCTTTATAGAGATTTGGTATGAGAAGTGAAAATTATAATCATTATTGTATGTCCTCAGGTAAATGTTAAAAATAGAAATAACTCAATGTTATGTTCAGTTCAAATATTAATTTTTATACAATATATGTTCCCTTTTGTCTGCTGAGTATATGTGGTTTTGTACAGTTTAGTCTCAGGAAAATACCATGTATTAAAAAGCAGCTGCTTTGAAAAAAAATAAAATTTAAGAGCTGGAGAGATAGCTCAGAGGTTAAGAGTGATTCTTCCAAAGGTCCTGAGTTCAGTTCCCAGCAACCACATGGTGGCTTACAACCATATATAGTGAGATCTGGTGCCCTCTTCTGGCCTGCAGGTGTACATGCAAGCAGAATAATAAATAAGTCTTTTTTTTTAAAAAAGCAGCCACTGATGTTGCTGCATTGAAAGCTTTAAAATGCGCTATTAACTGAAAGCCCTTATGTTTTAAGTAATTTCCCTGCTGTTGTTATTTTTATTTCTGATTGGACAAAGACCAATTATTTTGATGGGGGGTTGTTGTTTTTTTTTTTTTTTTTTTTTAGACAGGGTTTCTCTGTGTAGCCCTGGCTGTCCTGGACTTGCTTTGTAGACCAGGCTGGCCTCGAACTCACAGCGATCCGCCTGCCTCCCGAGTGCTGGGATCAAAGGTGTGCGCCCCCACATGCAGCTGATTTTTTTTAAATGACTAACTTATAGCGTAAACTTAGTAATTGATTATTGAAGTAGATAATGAAGCATTTACATTGTAAACTTTTACGTTTATTTCCTGTCTTCTGTTTTTGAGGCTATCTGTCCTATCCACCTTCTGTTCTTCCTTTCTGACTCCCCTCTTTGCCTTCTTCCTTTTTTAGTAGACTCTTTTCTGTTTTTCTTTTTTGGTTTTTCGAGACAGAATTTCTCTATGTAACAGCCCTGTCTGTCCTAGACTATTTTGTAGAACAGGCTGGCCTTGAACTCACAGTGATCTATGGCCTCCACCTCCTGAGTGCTGGGATTAAAGGCGTGTGCCACCATGTTTTAGTAGACCCTTAAAAGTAGTTTCAAAACCCTAACAAAACTGATGGGAAGGCATGAAGGCTTCCAGCGTGCCTTGTCCCCTGTATCCTCCCGCGGTCTCTGTGCCAGCGTGGCGGGTTTGATCCCCGTTAGATGAGCCTGCATGGCACGCATTACCAATTACAGCCAGTAGTTTGAGAGTTTTGACACAAATGTGTAATGTCCTTTACCATTCTGGAATTGGGCAGAATGTCTTCATACACACACCCCTCTCCGTATTTCTGTGCTCTGCTTATTTAGCCTTCCCTCCTTATCCTTTACAAACTGTTCGTTTTAGTGTGGCCATGTTTTATTGTTCCTAGAATGTTATATTTAGAATAATTCAGTATGTGGTTTCTGTCTCTTTACGTTTGGCATTTTTCATTTAAGATTAAAAATTCTCTGCATCTTGATAATTTGACACATTGTTTCTCTTTAGCATTGAATAATAATTCTGTTTTCCTAGATGTACCATGGTTTATTTGAAGAAATTTTTATTGATTTCAAGTTTTAGCTGCTATTAACATTCATGCTCAGTTTTTAACTCCCTGGGTTAAATGCAAAACAATGAGTATTGGACCATATAGAAAGAGTAATGAGTTTTAAGTCACCACCGGACAGTCTTTCACAGTGCTGAAGCTGTTTTGCATTCCTAGTAACAATGAGGCTTCCTCCTGCCGTTTAACTGTCATTTCTAGCGTTGTCTAGCATGACTAATGTCACTGATTGTCAGACTTTGGCTATTTGAATATTTCCTTTTTTATCTTTTCTTTCTTTCTTCCTTCCTGATTTTCCTTTTCCTCTTCTTTATTTTTATTTTATGGGTATGAATGTGTGTCTGTACCCCACTTGTGTGCCTGATGCCCAGGCCAGGGAGGCCAGAAGAAGGCATTGGCTCCCCATATGGGATTCTGGGTGGTTGTGAGCCACCATGCGAATGCTAGGAACTAAACCTGTCCCTTGGCAAGAGCAGCCAGGGCTCTTAACCAACAAGTCATCTGCCTAGCCTCTTTAAATATTTCAATTCTGTAATTACATGTGATACAAATTTGTTTAATGATGAAACTGAGGACTGTTTCCTGTAGTAAGCATAGGTGACTATGTTTAGAATACATGTATTCAAATTAAAGGCAGAAAGTCCAAGATTATATACTGTGAGTTTACATTTTTCAGATACTCCTTCTCTAATTGTGAATTACATGGCGTTTTTGGATGTTGTTTTCAATATCTGATTAAAAAGTGTTAAAATTAACCAAGGATTGTGTCTTGAGCTTATAATCCCCATACTTGTAAGACTGATGCTGGAGGCTTGCTTTTATGAGATGCCAATCTGGGCCAGAGTGAGACTTGAAAAGAACGCTGTGAGGAGAAAAGAAGAAAGCGGTAAGATTCCAGGCCTTTCTTCAGCATCGGTTTGGTTAGCAGCAGCTAGTCTCTGCAAAACTTTTCTTATTTTTATTTTGTTAATATATTACGTGGTGATAGTTTTTGTGCTGTTCTCTGTGCCTGCGAATAGTGTCTTAGCTAATATTTTTGCTTGCTAGCAATATTTATTTAATGTTTTTCATGGAAGTTTGGCCAGTTATCTAATCTTAGTACCCTGTTAAACATGTTCTTACCAAAGACGAGGAGTAAAGAATTGCTAGGTGTAGTTGATACATTTATAAATTTAGGTTTGAACGTATTTATTGGTAAGGTTGCATCTTGTTTACTACCAGTGTGTGTGTGCATGTGTGTGTGTTGTTGTTGTTTTTTTAAAAGACCTACACTGTATGTGTTCAAATACATAAAAATGTCAAAAGTTGATATACCTAGACAGTTCTTAGAAACTTGTTGATTGTTGTTCAAGGCCATTGAAATTGCATTCAAAGAAAAATACTTTACTTTTACCTTGCACGTTGTGATTTTTTAAAATGGCATTGGTTTAAAATAAAACATGTTGAACTGGGTGTTGTGGCGCACGCCTTTAATCCCAGCACTCTGGAGGCAGAGGCAGGAGGATCCCTGTGAGTTCGAGGCCAGCTTGATCTACAAAGTGAGTCCAGGACAGCAAGGCTAACACAGAGACCCTGTTTCGAAAAACCAAAACAAACAAACAAACAAAAAACCACATTGAGAGATCTGCATCCTCTGGGCGCA
Source organism: Acomys percivali (assembly GCA_907169655.1). Taxonomy (NCBI): domain Eukaryota; kingdom Metazoa; phylum Chordata; class Mammalia; order Rodentia; family Muridae; genus Acomys; species Acomys percivali. The sequence goes on along the minus strand of OU015746.1, from coordinate 130,574,875 downwards.
AGGCGTTCCATTAGGGATGCCGCCAGTGTAAAAAGAAAAGAGTGTGAGTCTGGCTCCCGTTGGGGACACGGACGATGACACACTGTGGCGCATAATTGTAATCCCCACCACTCGGGAGGTAGAGCTAGACAGATTTCCTGAGTTCAAGGCCAGCCTGATCTGCAGAGCAAATTCCAGGACAGCCAAGGTTACACAGAGAAACCCTCCTGTCTCAAAAGCCAATTGGGCAGGTAATATAGTTTGGTATGTGAAAGGGCTTGCTGCCTGGCAGCCTTGAGTTGTATCCCTGGTAGAAGGAAATAATCATTTTCTGCAAGTTCTTGTTTTGTATGTGCATATATATCAGTACACACAAAATAATTGTGAAAAACACAGCTATACTATATGAAATGCACAGCATATTTAAAATCATACTTACAACTTGAATATTAAATTTAAAGATATTATCAGATGCCAATAATGTCATGTTTATTTGCCATGCTTTTGGAATAGTACATTGATACAGACTTTTTGTTTTTACTTTGTATATCATTGAAGAATGACTAGAACTTACAGACTTCTCTTGGATCTAGAGCGATGGTTCACCTTTGTTTGTTTTTTTGAGACAGGGTTTCTCTGTGTAGCCTTGGCTGTCCTGGATTCACTTTGTAGACCAGGCTGGCCTCGAACTCACAGCGATCCGCCTGCCTCTGCCTCCCAAGTGCTAGAAGTAAAGGCATGTGCCACCATGCCTGTCTTGGTTTCAGCATTGTAAGAGTGTGAATTGCTCTTCTAGAATACCTGAGTTTGATTCCTGGCACCCATGTCGGGTGGCTTAGAGTCGCCTGTAGCTCTAGCTCTATGGGGGTCTGATACTTTCGGTCTACTCGAGCACCCATGCGTATGTAGTATACACTCACATGATGTACATATGATTAAAAAGTGGAGCTGGCTTTGAGAGACGGCTAAACAATTAAGACCATTCGCTATGATTGGAGGTGACCAGGATTCAATTCCAGCACCCACATGGTGGTTGACGATTGTCTGTAACTCCAGTTTCAGGTGATCTCTTTCCCTTTTCTGACCTCTGTGGGTACCTGGCAAACAAGCAATGCATACATATACAAGTAGGCAACAAACAAACAAACAAACAAAAAACTCAAACACTATATCTATAAAACAATAATATATAAATATCTATCCTCAAGTGAGATTAGCAGCATAAGCCTGTATTCCATCACTTGAGAATTGAAGGCTGAGAGTTTGGAATTCTAGGCCAGCCTCAGCTGCTTAGTGAGCTCAGTCCAGCTCCTTTAGAGGAGATCTTATTTCAGAACAAAAGCACAGCAAAGAAAGCAGTGGGGTGTCAATCTTTATGGCATCTAGATTCTTACATTCTATTAAGAGTTATTGAAGACCCGAAAGAGCCTTTTAATCAATATTTGCCACTTTACAAATTACAGCTAATTAAGGGGGGAAAATCAGGGTTGTGGAGATGATGGTTCTGTGGCTAAGTGCACTTGTTGCTCTTGCAGAGAGCTCAAACCTTGTTTCTCACCACCCTTATCAGATGGCCACACGCACCTGTGACATCCTCTTCTGGCTTTTGTGGACATGCCCACACATGGCACACACACATAAATTTTTAAAAAAGTAAATAAATAGTTTTTTAAAATGTCTATATAAGGAATAGCAGTCTTTATTTTACATTTCTGTATCTTAACTTAGTGAAGTAGGGGAAGTGGTAGGGGTGTAAATTTTTTTACTATTCTGTCATTTCAAATAGTTGTCTTCCCATGCTTATTTTGTATTTCACCAGTTTCAAAAGCACCCATGAAGCCAAATGTAGTGATGCACACCTTCATTCCAAGTGCTTGGGAGGCAGAGGCAGGCTGATCATTGAGCTTGAGGCGAGGTGGGTCTACATGTCAAGTTCCCCGCCAGCCAAGGCTACACAGTAGACTCTGTTCCCTTCTCCAAGAAAATCCTTGGGGAAAAAAATCTCTTACAAGGATAATACTTGAATGGTAGTATTTTAGAAATGCTTTTGCACTAAAACCTATTGGTCTGCTGCTTTCAATTCAGGGTAGAACTTTTCATTTTTAGAGAATTACTAGTTTTTAAAGCAAATCATTAATTGCTACTCTCTTACATAAACTGTATTTCTCAGTAGCGTCTCAGCAGTCAGATGTTGAAGTCCTAGGTAAAAATGTTACAGTGCGTTGAAAGTGGTTTGTTTACTGTGCAACCCAATGGCATAGACACGGTTGTAAAGATAACCATCCTCTTTTATAATGTAGCAGATGCATTCTTTGTGTGTGTCCTGTCGAGCTGTGTAGGGTCATCATAAAATCCGTGTAGCTGATGATAAAGGGTTAGTACAATTAGTCAGTTTTTGTTGCTTCATTGAGATATTCATAATCATAGTTTAAGTTAGATGTATGTCAGAAATTTGGTAGTTGCTATTACACAGTGGTTTCAGTGTCTCTGATTTGTGTTCAACATCAAGACTTTCTCATGACCCTTGTTTTTACCATTTTGGAATGACATGAATGTTGACATTGTGGAAATGCTTGATAGATCTCACTGTCAATGGTGGGGCACGCCTGTAATCCCAGCACTTGGGAGGCAGAGGCAGGCGATCTCTGTGAGTTAAGAGTCCAACCTGGTCTACAAAGGGAGACCAGGACAGCCAGCGCTACACGAGAGACCCTATCTAAGAGGGGGAAAAGACTGTAGTGCTATAATTTAGTATTAGAACTTTAGTTGTTAAATACAAACAATTTTAGTTACTTTATTTTCTGAAAGGACCGTGGCTATTCCAAGTAGTCCTTCATAGACTCCTACTATGGAATGTTCTTCTGTCCTTGGTTCTAGAAAACGGTTGTACTTTGCTTCTTATTTTGTCCTCTGTTAATTGATAGTTCTTTTATGGAAAGATAAGTCTTACTGTTTAACAGGTTTTTTCCTGTTGAGATTTTTGAAGAATGAAAGTATCATAGAATTGTATGAATTTTATTAGAAGAATTTTGATTAGATAACTATCACTTTCTCTTTGTATTGCCTAGAGCAAGTTATTTTACTAGCTCTGTATCTTACTTTTATCTGCTGCAATAGTGGGATAGCTGTAGAGATAGGCTGGGGAGGTGGCTCAGTGGGTGAAGTGCCTACAGTCCAAGCGCAAGGCCACAGAACACATGTACAAAGCCAGGCATTGCAGTCAGACGTGGTTGTGTGCGTCGGTAAGTCCAACTTTGGTGTCTGTGTGTTGGGTGAACATTGGGGCCAATTTTTTAAACTCCCCCTCCCCCCGCCTAGTTCACTTGATAACCTTGAGGTTCAGAATCAAAATACAAAGCTGGAGGGTGGGGCTGGAGAGATGGCTCAGTGATTAAGAGCATTGTCTATTCTTCAAAAGGATCCCTGTTCAATTCCCGGCACCCCCATGGCAGCTTACACCTGTTTGTCAGATTCCTATGAGTTAGAGGCCAGCTGGAGTTACATAGCACGTTCCAGGCCAGCCAGTTCAAAAAAGGATGGAGTACGGCTGGGTATGATGTTGGCAGCACTCAGGAGGCAGAGGAGGTAGATTTTTTTTATTTTTTTATTTTTTATTTATTTATTTAATTAATTTATTCTTGTTACATCTCAATGGTTATCCCATCCCTTGTATCCTCCCATTCTTCCCTCCCTCCCATTTTCCCCTTATTCCCCTCCCCTATGACTGTTCCTGAGGGGGATTACCTCAGAGGAGGTAGATTTTTGTGTATTGAAGACAACATGTTCTATGACAGCCAGGTATACACAGTGCTCCCCCGCACCCCTCCCCGGCGCAGATAAAAACAGTGGAAAGGGATTGAGGAAGCAGACCTAGTATTGATCTTGGGTCTCCATTTGCCATTTGCATTCACACATACACGGTTCTGCCTGATGGGGTTGAATATCTTTTTTTTTTTTTTTTTTTTTTTTAAAGACTTATTTATTTATAGTGTTCTACCTGCATATGAGCCAACAGGCCAGAAGGTGGCACCAGATCTCATTATAGATGCTTATGAGTCACTGGTTGCTGGGAATTGAGCTCAGGACCTCTGAAAGAGCAGACAGTGCTCTTAACCTCTGAGCCATCTCTTCCTGAATGTCTATTTTAAAACTTGAGTTTTTATTGTAGTTTTATTTTATTGCATGAGAATTTTAAAGGAAATCCTTTATGTGTGGGTGTGTGTTTGTGTGTGGGTGTGTACTTGTGCCTTCAGGGAATACAAGAGGTTTTTGGTTTCTCTGAAATTAGAGTTACTAACAGTTGTGACCCACCCAGTAGTATGCTCTGAAATGAAACCCAGATCTTCTGCAAGAACAATAAGAGCTTGACCTATATAACCTATAACTGCTGTGAGATACCTCTCCAGCCTTGGTATTGAAGTCTTTTATTTTCTAATTTAGGTTTCTTTGTGAGTGTGTCCTATATATATGTGAGGCGCCTTGGAGACTAGAAGGGGCCATCAGATTCCTTGGTGCTAGAGTTAGAGGTAGTTATGAGCTGCCTGGTTTGGGTGCTGGGAACTGAACTTAGGTCCTCTGTAAGAGCAGCAGTTGCTCTTAAACAATGAGCCATTATTCTGCCCCTATTAACAGGCTGTTGAGATGTTAGAGTGTCTTTTTATAACCACATTGGATGCTACAGTAAAGTCATAAAGGAAAGAGCTTGTGGCCTTTTTTCTATTTTAAAAGGTATCTGTGTCTGAGGCTGTTGTTTAGCACTTGCCTTGAGGCTCAATTTCATCTCCAACATCATTAAAATATAAATTTCTAAGAGAGTTTAAGAGTCTCTTGCCTTTTGGGTTGGCACTCAGTTGTGAATTCTCTTAAGTTGTAGATAGATGATACTCTGGAGTTTCTCTTTCATTCAGGTCATAAAATCACTGTGCTACAGTCTTCGCTTCCTTTGCACTTTAGTAGACGTATGTAACAGTAGATCCGGAAAGTAGCAGTCTGAAGACACGAGAAGAACTGTTTAACATGTCTAAAGTGTTTTCCATATAATGCTTGATCTCATGATCTTCCTTTTTTCATTTTGAGACAGGATCTCATATAGACCTGGCTTGCCTGTACCTCACATACCTGTCTCCCTCTGCCTCATGGGTGTGCTGGGACAAAAGACATGCTCCACTTTAGTAGCACCCTTTCCATATGTTAGTGATAGTATCTATTAATTATGAGAAGACTTCTAGGATAGTTGAAAAATGGTTTTTAGGAAGGTATGGTGTTTACATTTTCTAAATAAAGTGACAAAACCATGTCTTTGGGTTGTATTAGTGCTTTGTTCATTACACATTGCTTTCATTAATGCTTTACTAAAATATGTATTTCTTTAGATTAAACAGGACCTTGTCTTCCACATAGCTGTGCTAGGGGATCCAACCATGGACTTTGTGTTTGATAGAGAAGTGCTCTACCACTACACCCTACCCTCCCTCCAGCCACTTTTAAAGAAAACGCTTATTACTTAATACCATTTATCCTTACATTAGGTCATAGGTTTTGTATGGTGTTTTCTCCAATAAACATTATGTTTAACAATAATTGCTTTTCCAAAGAATACTTGTTGTGTGTCATTCAGCCATAGATTGAATTGAAACATTCATTGACTCTTTTTCTTAGAGTACTTTTTCATGATTTGGACACTTAGTACATTGGTTATGGTGTTGTTGCAACTTCATTGTTATTGAGTAAATTTACTGGGTTAATTTTGTCGTAATTGGTAATAAACGATTCTTATGAAGTAACTGCTGTAATGAAATTTCAAAAGTTGTTCATTTATATGACCTACCTCTTCTGTTACAATTAACTTCTACAATGCATCATTTCAGAACTTGGCAAATGAGAAACAATTTATGGTTTAAGTAAAACAACTGCTTATTTGAAGGAAAGCAATATTATATAAAACTTTTTTATAACTGCTTGTGTGGACTGAAGTCTTATGGTGTATCTATAGACCATAGGTGGAATAATACCTGGTTAGTTAAAGAAAAAAAAAAGCTATAAGTTTTATATAGTAAACTGCCTGTAACTTTAAGACTTTAGCAATCTGGAAGTTAAATATAATTGGCCTTAATTTTTAATATTAGGTTATTCTTTGATAAAAGGTCTAGGCAAGTTTCTTTGGAGTAATAGCATTACAGCTGACAGATTTTATGTACTCTGTTTCATTTGCAATCTAGTCTTCAGTGGAGACTGGATAAACACTTAATGCTTATTAGCCCTCAATGCTTGCAGGGTTGTTGTTGTTGTTGTTGTTATTGTATTTTGTCTTTTATTTTTCCTTTTTGTTTCCTCTTTTCTAGTAGTCTTGCTAAATAAATAATGTTGGAAAATTTCAGCGTTCTTAATGGAAAGTGATATCCCAACTCACTCTCTTTTGTTTGATTTTAGATGGGAAATGTCAAGTCATAAGATCGATAGGTTGACTCTGACACCTATGTTTACTTACAGAGAGAACAGGAAATGAGAATGGGTGATATGGGTCCCCGTGGAGCAATAAACATGGGAGGTAGGGATTTGAAGCAAAGACATAACTTAATTGTAATCTTTTGGGGACTGTATGCTGTTTGTGGTATCTATATGCTGAGAGACTAAAACATGCAACTTATGAAGGTGATATTTCTTATGTTTAATAAATGAAATAAAAACGTATCTCAGGAAGAATATTTTGTAACTAAAAGATACAATTTGATATCTTCAGTGAAAGAAGCCCCTAAACTAGGTTTTGATACATGGTGAGACAAGTTTATTCATTGTGAGACATAAATACAGTGCTGTCATATTGCACAAATTAAGTTTCATTTGATCTCAGAAATCGATACATTTCTGAGTTGTATTTTCAAATTACACAGACCATTTTAGGATTCCTATTTAAAATTTGTTGTTGTTTTTGTTTGAGATTTAGGCTTTTTATTTACATTACAGGATATTTTGGATGTTTTCCTTCCCTACAGTATTTAGAATAGACTATTCCTTCAGAGTCTATGGCTTGTTGAGAAATAAGATGTCTTACATGCCCTTAGAAGAGTTGTAAAAATTTTAAGAAAGTAGTTATATTAAAATTTTTGCTGGGTGTGGTGGTGTGCATGCCTTTAATCCCAGCAATGGGGAGGCAGAGGCAGGCAGATCAGTGTGAGTTCAAGGCCAACCTGGTCTACAAAGTGAGTCCAGGACAGCCAGGGCTACACAGAGAAACCTTATCTTGAAAAACCAAAAAAGAAAAGAAAAAAAAAAAGATGCTGAGCCACATCATCCTGTAAACAAAGCTCCAACTTAGAAATCTTAAACTAATGACTCCATATGTCCATGCACTAACCGCGCTGAGGTCTGTGGGGCAAAGTCATGTTTCATGCTTCCTTTGCTACCACAGATGCTAAAATCAGTACGTGTTGGTGGCCAAAAGAATAAATTGTAATAAATTATTCTAGATTACCTGACTAAAAGAACTGGAATTATAAGTAATTTTAATAACTAACTGTAGCAATTATTCACAGATACATTCCTTGTTTTAAATTTTATCTCATTCTCCACATATTTTAATAACATGAGTTGCTCTGATCTGATGGTATAATTATTCAAACAGCATATACATTTGAATTATAGATTTTAATTTCATGACCAATTTCTGTGGGACAATTTAATATAAAAGTGAATATATAAAATATAATTCATTGGCCAATTATTAAAGTATGCCTCTTGAATGAATAAGAGCTGTGATACTCCGCACATTCTCCTCAGCTTGTTACTACTTCTGACAACTACACAATAGTGATTTTTTTTTTTTTTTCCCAAGACAGGGTTTGTCTTGTAGCCCTGGCTGTCCTCCACTCACTTTGTAGACCAGGCTGGCCTCCAACTCATAAAGATCTGCCTGCTTCTGCCTCCTGAGTGCTGGGGTTAAAGGCGTGCACCACCATACCTGGCAGTGGCTCGGGTTTTTTGTCTTTTTGTTGTTGTTGTTGTTGTTTTGTTTTTCATAATAATTTTTGGATAATACATAATGTAATAGATGTAATTTTAAGGAGAGTTAGAGGAATATTATTAAGTACAATCAAAGACAGTTATAATTGTCATAAGCCTCAGAATCAAACTTTGAATTATAAAATTATAAGCGATTTCTGATAGTGCAGAGACATCTGGAAACATTTTGCTTGATTTGCACCTTTATGAGAAGAAAATGCCTTTGTGTTCCTTAACTCAGGAGAATTTGGAATTTTATAGCATTCATCGCAGAGTGCTAGTATTACTTTTATCCCTCTCCTAAAGTCTGGCCCAGTTCTTTACTCTTCAGGGTTAAACTATATTTTGATGATTTATTGCAATTCTCATCCCATTGAATTGTTAATTGTTATCGCTGTCATAGCACATCAAGTTCTGGGACTGAGGTAGGGTTGTAGCTCAGTGGTTGTGCTTAAGGCCCTGTATTTGCAAGCATTAAATCTTATTAATACTGACAGTGTGGCAGCATCATTTTTTGATGTGCTAGATAATGCCGACATTTCTTCAGTCTGTACAGGTAGAAGTTATACGAATGAAAATATGTTTCTATGTCAGTGATAGATAGTGAGGAGTATTTTACATATTTCAACTTGTGTCATTAGCTGTCTGAACTCTTAAGGTTAACAGTTAAGTGCTTTAAAGAGAAGGGAGCTCACTGGCGACTCATAGCTATAATTCTGTCATGGGAAAAGCTGAGGCAGGAGTATATGGCAGCAAGTCACCCTAGGTTACAAACAAGACCTTGTTACCCATCCACCCTCCTTTAAAAAAAAAAGGAGGGGAAAGTACTTTTAATCTGTTCTTTTCAGAGAAAGTTGAGCTAAGAGGGCTACACACGTGCAAGCACATGCGCACGCACATGCACATACATGTTTAACCATATTGAGGAAGTAGAAACTGTTAGCTTAAAGTATTGATTAATTAGAAGAGTATGCTGATTAAGGAATTTATTCTTTCCTCTGAAATTGCTTGTTTCTTGAATTAAGAGTTCAAAGGGCAATACCATGTGATGCCATGGCTTGGTAAGGAGTGGCACTTCTTCCTACTCCTGCTCCTTCGTCTGGAGACTATAGAGTGTGCAGCTATAGTAGCGTTTCTGCCATGGACTTAATGAAAACGCCAGTGTTTTATAATGTATACTTAAGAAATTCAGCTGGGCGGTGTCGGCGCACACCTTTAATTTCAGCACTCGGGAGGCAGAGGCAGGCGGGTCACTGTGAGTTCAAGGCCAGCCTGGTCTACAGAGGGAGTCCAGGACAGGCAAGGCCACACAGAGAGACCCTGTCTCGAAACACCTCCCCCCTCAAAAAAAGAAAAAAGAAAAAGAAAGAAAGAAAGAAAGAAAGAAAGAAAAGAAATTCAGATCTGTCTCTCTAAATACTAGCCCATATGGTGAAATTTCTAAATGGTATCAGTGTTTTTTTTGGTTTTTATGATAAATATGTGTACTTTAAAAAAAATCCTCCCTTCAAATGTTTTATTTGAGACTGCCATATATGTCGCAGCACAGCTCAGACAATACTGTAACAGGACACAGGTGGCTATCTTGATGGCTGAATTAAACTCTATCTCCCTTCTAGAACTTCATCTGTTAGAAGTAGCCATGTAGTCATTTGGTCTGTTTGGATGTAACTGTGCTTTAAAACATCGTTTCATCCAAGTTAGTAAGCTGTGGGTTTTTTGTTTGTTTAGATTACATATTGAAAAATCATTCTTTGATAAGCTTTTAAAGTATTTAGTGTTTATGTAAAAGCTATGGGATTAGTTTATAGCTATTTTTGTGTAATTCCCTGGAGTAATTTTCCTCCTTAAGATTTATTGTTTTTATATGCTAATATTTTTATGCTATGACTACGGAAGACAAGTGTGGTTTTTTTAGTATGAATCCTTTATTACTTAGTAAAACCTTGTAGAATGTAAAATTATTAAGGATTGTTTTCTTTAAATATGAGCTACAGCTAATATTACTGACTTGAAACTTTGAATACCTTAGCTTCAATTGCTCTAAAAAGTTGAGAGTGGCCCTACTTATTTCCTGTAGGTTTGTTTTAGCAATGAGAATTTTACTTTATATATGATGCTGTATTATTGGTGGTATAGTGTTCCATTCTCAAGGAAGGAAAATTATTTTGATGATAGTTTTGTGTATAGGTTTGAATGAATTGTAAAGTTTTTAATGTTCACTAAACTAAGATAGGACAGCTCTAAGTGTAGATTGTTTTGCATAGATGCATTTAGCCCAGCACCTGCTGGTACCCAAGGGCCTCCTCCAATGATGGGTATGACTATGAACAGCAGAGGAACTATACCTGGCCCTCCAATGGGTCCTGGTCCTGCCATGGGACCAGAAGGAGCTGCAAATATGGGAACTCCAATGATACCAGATAATGGCGCAGTGGTAATGTATCACTAAAATTTATTTGATTATATCTCATAACTAAACATTTTTCTGCCTCAAAGATAACTTCACACTTAATATAACTTGATTTCATTATAATATAACTTGATGTCATTACTTTTGGCAGTATGGAGGTACAGCTAGCAAAGAGAAAGCATCTTTTTTAAATTTATTTGAAACAATTCCTAAATGTCCAGATGATTTATTGTTAGGACTGCCATCACAGCTGACTGTTTCCTCAATAGCGAGCAAATACTTGCGCCACTACAGTTATTCCTCAGTGTTTTAATTGTATCTGCCTGTGAATGGATGGATATAATGCTGCAGATTTACGTTTGTGTTCTTTCTGCGTGGATTATTTACCTTTGGAAACATAACCCTACTATGTATGAAAAAACAAGTTTTAGTTTTTGATGCATCATGTTGTTGTGATTTATTTCAAACCATTTCTCTTTGCTGGGAAAAAGTTGACATTAAATTTAATGTTATAGTTTCTTCATAGAATTATTAATTGCTTTTGTTACTAAATTTAAATACATGGATTTTTTTATCCAAGAGTGTGAAGATATCTTTGTGTGCAAAACATGAAAATTGATTTTCTCTTTGTAATTTCTATCATCTTTGCATACCAGTTAGTAGGATGAATGACTCTTAAAGCTTTCTAGTAGGAAAGTGTTTCTTCCTCATGTGATACCCATTGACAGTTGTCTGAAAGAGAAAACTGGTGATTAGATTTTTAAAAGCCTGTTTGATTTTGGGCTTCCCATACCAACGGTTACTGTTCCACTTATAGCTAAGAAGGAAACGCACTGGCAGTTAACTTAGACATGCCATCATGTGTACATCCACCATGAGAGAGAGCCCTAGAGATTAAAAGGAAAGCGCTGTGCATTGTGGAACTGAAGCGTACACTGGTTTTTTAATATCACCTTAACATTTATTGTTCAGAGAGGTAAAGAAGCAGGGCTGTAGTATCTAGGACAGACAGATGGCACACAGAGCAGTCAGTGCGTTTGCTCCTTTAAGACAGCCAGCATTTTTATAGTGTAATTCTGAAACTTGGAAGTATGTTTGTTAGGTTTTTTAGCATCTCATCATTAGTAGTAACATAGACATACATGACTATACTCCTACACACTTTCTAAAAGTGTACATTTAATGTAAATGTCATCCTTGGGTTTTTCTTTTTTCTTTTTTTGCATCTACATTTAAAAAATTTTGTTCATCACTTGAGGTTAGCTTTTGTAGTTTCACAGAATAAATGATTCAGATGTGTAATGTGCTTTTAATAATTCATGTTATTCAAACAATTCTTAAAACTTAATTTTATTTTGTTAATTATTGCTCTTTAAAGAAAAGCACTTCATATGTCTCCATATTAAAAATCCCAGGCTTTTGTTTTTCGTGTTAGTGCTTTGTGTCTTAAGTCATTGATAATTGAGTTTATAGAATGTTTACTTTTAAAAACAGTATGATGCTGCTCCTCAGTTTCACATCTCTGATTTCTTTTTAAAAAATATCTTTATTGCCTGGCCTGACGGTACACACTTAACTGTCCCAGTGCCTGGGGCTAAAGGCAGAGGCAGAAGAACCATGAGTTAGAGGCCAGCTTGGGCTACACATACAGACTCCATCTCTAAGAAAAAAAAAAAACCAATTTTTCTTTACATTATGATTTCATGAATATAAACTTTTTAAAAAGGGATCAGAGCAGTATTATATACTGATTGAGTATAAGGAGGCATTTGCTATGTCAGAATCAGTTCTTTCCACAAAATGGGACGTAGCATTAATAATTCATAAATCTTCAGATGCTTATTATTATTATTACTTTTATTATTACTTTTAAAAACAGGAACTAATTAAATTGCTCCTTTCTTCCTTCTATGTTTGATCCTGACTCTGCTGGACTTTCTGCTGAACTTCCTGACACCACCACTTGGGATTTTGCCAATTTTTCATGTCACTTATATTTTGGCTCGTTCCAAATGGACTTTTATTATATGTCATTATAGCACAATGATAGGTTTCCCCAAGGACCTCCGTCCCAGATGGGCTCACCTATGGGAAATAGAACAGGTTCTGAAACCCCACAGGCACCAATGAGTGGTGTAGGTCCTGTGAGTGCTGGTCCTGGTGGCTTTGGTAGAGGAAGTCAAGGGGGTAACTTTGAAGGCCCTAATAAGCGGCGGAGATACTAAATATTCTTTCATTCCTGGCTATTTAGAATAAAAATCAATGGTATGCCTTTACACTTTGTCTGTTACCTGGAAGAAATGGTTTTACTGTTAATGTACATAGACTGAAGTTTTTCTTTTGTAAAACTTGAGGGTTTTGTTTTGTTTTTTGTATTTTCTTTATTCATGAGCTTTGTAGATTAGTGATGAAGATGCCCATCATTGTGAATGTTGAAATGTGTTTGTGACCTTATCTAAGGACAGCTATGCTACATTATTTTAAATCTATGTAGTTACTTAATAAAGAAACGAGTTTGCTTAATTAAAAAATGTCCTTAGTGGTACTCCCTCATGGACTACTTACCAACCTTGCTGTGGTCGCTTTAGCTCTTCATACCTCTTAACAGTGAAATGGTTGTGCTTTTCTGTTTGTTCTAGTAGCTCTGAGCTCAGACTGTTAGTGAAAGCCTGTCAATAAGGGGTAAATAGTGTAGTATATTTGTGGGTGGGAGGCATGGGGGTTCAGATTGTACACAACATCAATACTGTGTAAAATTAGAGTTGTTGCTTACATTTCATATAGACTCTGACGTCATATATTCTGAGAAAGGTTATTAAGGACATCTTTGTTCTGTGCTGAGTTTTTCAAATAAATCTTTTGAATCTTGAAAAAAATGTTTGCAGATAAATCTCTTTTGCTTATAAAATAATTCTTGATTTTAATCTTGTGCCATCATTTATTTAGTATCAGCATCTACATTTCCCCTAATTATTACTTTAAGAGTTAGTGTTAAGCTTTGAACCAACCAACCAACCAACCAACCAACCAACCATGTTTGTTAGGATGAGAGTAAAAAGAGGGTGTGGTCTTTTAATCCTAACCAGTTAAGTTAGCACTTAAGCATTTCTTGTAACTCCGCTGTATTAGAAATATTTCCTTTTTGCTAAGTCTGTCCAGTAAATCCTGTCTGATTTACTGATCAGTACTGTTCTTTTTTGGGGGGTGGGGGAATACCATTCAAATGCTGATTTGCCCCTCAGTACAGCAGGGTCAGTAACATCTGATCAGATCCTTGTAGAAAATACGGTTTCAAATTTTCATTTTTCAGTACTTGAGAGAAATTGATGCCATATTGTAATGTTTATCCATATTTATCTACAATTTCTTTATATATATGGAGTCTTATATTTAAATATCCAGGTGAATAGCCAATGATCATAGCAGGTGTCTCTAACATAAAACTTCCATGTATTCATATGTTGTCCTTTCACAGAACGCCTCTCTGAAGGGTAGCATATTTGGGGTAGATGTTATTTATGTAAATAGTTTCTGCTTGGTTTGGCAGAAGGTGTATTTTGGAAAGATAACTTTAGTCAGTCAAAAGTCTTACGTAAAGTAATTGGTTGTAAAGCATGATTGAGATATAGTCTTTTGTACCAAATAATCTTTCATTTTGTCATTTCTTTTAGATACAGCAGTGGGGTGGGAATATTTTCTAAAAATCTGGAATATCTGGAAGCTTTCTTTTTAGCACTTACTTGAAAATAATGATTTTGGGATTGTAAAATAAAAGCCAGAATAATCTCATTACACTAGTATAAGCTTTGGGGAGTAGAGTTGGTTTTAATTTGTAACATTAATTTGCAGATGCGTTCTTAAAGTAATTACAATTTTAAGTGATTAAAAAAAATATTTTCAACTGTCTTTCCAGTACAGTCCTCCAGCAGTTTTCACCAAAGTAATTGATTCAGTCCTAAATTAAGATTTCGAGATGCATCATCTTTTGTTGTTAATCTCAAGCTGCCCTTGTCCAAGGCTGCGACGTTGTGTGATTCATTCAAGAACATTTGAGTTGCCCTAGTCTCCTGAGAGCCCAGTATCCAGGCTCAGCTCTAGCTCCAAGAAAAGAGTCTGCACAGCTTTTTCTACATCAAGAAAACCGGTTGCAGTCCTTACCAAGGTTTCCCTGAGAGGAGTCAGCTTCTGAGTGACAGTCAAACGGACCACCATGAACTGCTGGTCATTCAGTTGTCAGTGGTTTTGTATAGTTACGGAACTTCCCAGCTGTTTTCAAGCTTTGTTCTCATTAATTAGCATCCCATAGATGATTTGAATATCATTTGCTTAAAATTAGTAGGAAAAATTTAGTAAAGAAAACAATAGTTTTAGCTTTTCTAATGTAGTGTGATGTCATATGTGCTATCATAATTCATTCCAGCAAAAATTAACATGGCATATTTTAAATCTTACAATTCTACAGTCATAATTCTTTTCCTGTCTTGACATAATCAGGTTTAAAATCTTGCAGAATTCAGGATGGATGCGCTTATTCATAAAGTAAAGGAACATCTAATTGTTTTATTGAAATTTTCTGCTTTTAATTAGTAAGTAAACAATTTTTTTTTTGTTTGTTTTCCTTTCGGGTGTGTGTATGTTCTTTTTGGTGTTGTTTTTTAAACCTTGCATTATCTGTATTTTGTAAACTTTAACTTACTCTTTGACTTTTTGGGGCCTATTTCTAAAATCTTATTTTCAGCACCAAACATTCAGTGAAATATCAACTTTTAAAATGTCATTATATTTGGGTGATTATATCTTAGCTGTGATTGGCCTTTACTAGTAATAGGATCTAGCAGCAAGGACAAGGCTTTGGCTCTTGTTTTTCAAATATTAAATTATAACAAAAATTTATTCAAAAATACTTGTTTAATACCACAGTAACTTGGTATGTATATGTAAATCCTATATTGATGGTTAAGTACCATGGTGAATGGCTAGGTAAACAGTTACAACATAGATTATGAATGAGGGAAAGGATGCAAATATGTTATTCAAATGAATGAAGTGTTGTGAAAGAATATCGTCAGATGATACCAGCCAAAAATAAAATCTCAGCCAGGCGGTGGTGGCGCACGCCTTTAATCCCACCACTTGGGAGGCAGAGGCAGGCGGATCGCTGTGAAGTTCGAAGCCAGCCTGGTCTGCAAAGGGAGTCCAGGACAGCCAAGGCTACACAGAGAAACCCTGTCTCAAAAAACCAAAAAAATAAAAATAAATAAAAATAAAATAAAATCTCTTCATCTTGTTTACTATCTAGAGGTGTTGGGACCTAGGAAGTGGAGCCAACAACCAAGGTGGACTAGAGTCCCATGATAGCCAACTTTACTCAGACACCAGGCAGTTTAGACTGAGCCTTTAAACCAGTCACATGAGTAAAGTGCACAGCCACAAGGACAAGCTGCATTTGGCAAAACATATTTTTTCATAGAGGGGTATAAATAAGTAACAAACAGTTGTGACGAGTAAGCTGACTTAAGCTACACCTAGGAGAGAAACAAACACATTCCAAGGAAAATTCTGTGTTTTCAAGAAAATGAGGTCAAAAACTCTTGTCTTGTTTTCTTGGAATTTACTCACCAGTACTTGGAAATTTCTCACACAACTCCATTCTTGTACTGTGTTCCAACAATCCTTAATTACACAGCTGGTTATAGAAGGCCAGTTTGGGATACATGAAACGCTTATGTCAGTACAACATAAGTGTTCCTGAAGAGTCACATGGTAGTTAAATATTAAGGCCACAAAGATACTGAATTATAAACTTAAACTGACAGCAGGCTCATTGGATAAAGGCACTTAGCACCAATGCTGACGGCTTGACTTCAAGCACTAGAATACACACGGGGAAGGAGAGAACAGTCTCTGGCCATCACCAGTTTTCTTTTGACTGCATACGCTACACACACGTAGGTACATAAGATATAACCCCTTGCCCCAGCCACCAACAGAAAACTAAAACACCAAACCTTAAATAAAATTAGAAAGCCAAAGTCCTATCAAGTGTGGTGGCACATGCCTACAACCCCCACCTCCAGGAGGACTATTTCAAGTTGAAGGCTGGTTTGGACTATATTGCTAGTCCCACCAGCCAGTTACAGACAGTAAGGAAGGTGCAGTCTGTAGTCAGGGTTGCTCATTAGCCAGAGTGCTTGCCCAGCTGCCAAGGCCCTGTGGCCATTCTCCAGCACCACAGAGAGAAAAGGAGAGTTTCCCCTCGGGTGCAAAAGTTACTGGTGTCTTGTGGTCACTTCCTAGCTAGATATCTATCGGCAAGGAAAGATTTTGCTTTGCTCTGTTTTGTTTTTTGGTGGGGGGAAGCAAATAGATGTAGGTAACTTTTTACATATAGCTCCTAAGAAAATACCAACATTTTTAGAACAACTTCATGTGTTGTGTTAATTTGTGTATGTCAAATCAAAATGCATTTCAATATGACATTATTTTATGTTTACAGAAATTGGAAGGAATGTTTATGTTTAAGATTCAAAAGCTCAGTTTCACCAGGAATAGTGGCACACGCCTTTAATCACGGCACTTGGGAGGAAGAGGCAGGTGGTGGTTCTCTGTGAGTTCGAGGCAGCCTGGTCGACAAAGAGAGTCCAGGACAGCCAGGGCTCTGTGTAACAGAAATCCTGTTTCAAAAAAATGAAATAAAATAACTCTTTCTGTGTCACAAGCATAGTGATTCTTGTGTGATAGTGGCTTCCAGATTACTAAATAGTGATTAAAGCTTTAGCTAGGTAATGGTGCCCTTTACTCCCAGGGAGGTAGAGACAGGCAGATCTCTATGAGACCAGCCTGGTCTACAGAATAAGTTCCAGAGCATCCAAGACTACACAGAGAAACTGTGCCTACAAGAGAGAAGGAGGGAGGGAGGGAGAGAGAGAGAGAGAGAGAGACAGACAGACAGACAGACAGAAAGACAGACACGAGCGGTCGCGCAAGTGCGCGAGCACATAAGCTTTAAAATTTGAAGAAAGTTAAAACTCCAGGGTCTGTTGACATTTTGTTGTTTCTGTAAAACTGTATCTAGATTTTAAAATACCTCTAAAAGTTTCTCTCCACTGTTAAATGTGTTTTTACATGGTTAATGTTGTGTTTTCTTACATTTTGAATAACAGAAATAACCTATTTCCAGGTGTGAGTTACTGAAATTTTCAGTACAGCCAGTATTCAGACATAAATGCACATTGCAAAAAGATAGCTTCAGATATATTGTTGTATGGCTTGAAATGACCATTGCTGCTACTGTGTCCCTCTCTGCAGGACAATTAAAGATGGCTAAGTCAGAGTTGTTCATTTTCAGTGTTTTAAAATGCCACTACTAATGGCTGGGGAGATGGGTCAGTGGTTAAGAGCACTGGCTACTCTGGGAGGATTCTTAGTCCCAGACTGCTCATAACTGCTTTTACCTCTAGTTCCAGGGCATCCACTGTTTTTTGTCTGGCCTCTGCAGTCACCTGGTGGAGAGGTACACAGACAAACTTGCAGCAGGACACTCACACACATAAAATAAGAAAACCTCTCTCATGAGTGTTGCTTAATATTTATAGTGTCACATAATCCTGTATTGTAGACTATAACTGCCTCAATTCCCAGATCAAAAATAACACTAAAGTTGGGTAGAATTAAATTCATGCATACTTAATGTAAACATGCTTTTTTTATTTCTCCCATATTTTAAAAGTTGGTCAGTAAGAACATTATATAGAGCCTTTTCTTAAATGCCACATATGAGCAGTTTTTGATAGTATTGAAGACTTTAGCATTGATGATCTTACCAAGGTTTTTCTGGCTGATGTTGTGAAAGACAAAGTCATTTAATTTATCTGTATATTGAGTGTATCATGTAAGTTACATAAATATATTAGTGTTGAAACTTAAAAGCCACATTCATTTGTTGTTTCATGTTTTTATCCTTACCAGGTCTTCTAAATAATTCTTCTGTGCTCTAGCCTTTTTATGAAAAAAGATATTTTATACTTTTCAATCAACCAGGCTAAATAAGATTTTGCATGTTTGTGGGTTTTCAAAGAACTCTGTAAGTCTATACCTATTGGCTTTGCTGTATTTCATTATGCATTTCCTACATCTTAATTTTCTTAATGCTTTGTAAATGAGTTTTGAAAGTTATGTAATATCATACAAAAATATATAAAATATTGTTGTGTGCATTTTGTCAGTAACTAGAGCTCATTTTTTTCCTTGGGTATTTCCAATCATTAGATAATTATTTTGCAAGTTTTTTAGACTTAAATGTTAACTAATGTTTATGAATAAGAAAAACGGATCTCATCGTAGTTTCTGAACTTTTTGGTGTCAGCAGTAGCAATAATTTGCCTGGAATTTACTAATTCTTTGAGCTGGTTGGAAAATTTTACATATATCTGGGTTTGACTATTTTACATGTTGTTATAATTTTGGGTCCAGCAATTTAGCAGAATAAAACTGATTACTGAAATAATTGTCAATACATGTTTTCTTAACCAAACAGAGTTTCTGGGCCGAGGGGTGTTGGAAAGATGGCTTGGCCATTAAGAGCACTGGCTGCCCTTGCAGAGGACCTACCTTGATGCTTCAGTCAACTGCTACTTGTGTTCCAGGGGATCCATTGCATTCTGGCCTCTGTGGGTGGTATACAAAGAAAACACTTATGTACATAAAAAGAAATACCCTTTTTAAAGGATAAAACAATGGGAAAATTGGGTCCTATGTGAGACAGCAGCAATCCTTTAAACCAGTATTTCTCCGACCTTTGGAATAGTTGAGAATCCTTGTGTGGCTCCTTAAACACAGATTCTGATCTCTCCGCCCCAGTATCTGATTTTCAGTAAAACCCCAGAACCAAAGAATGGACATTTCTTTCTAACAAGTTCTCACATGATACAGATACCAGTGGTTTGGGGATCCCACATGGGTACTACGTTAGACTTTGTTACCCAGAAGGGTACAGGGCTGACAGTCAGAACATACGGTCTGTGCACCTGTCCCTCAGTTTGATCCCTAGCACCATCTAAAAAGAGGTAAAGTAGCGATTTGTCTGTTTTATTTTTGGTTATAGTTTAATGTCCCCGTATATTGTAGGTTGTTAACAACTCCTGTTCTTTTCCAGTATTTTTAGCTGCTAACAGTTAAAAAGCACTGCTGCAACTACTATTCCCAGTCAGCAAACGTATGCGCTCCTGAATCACATCGTGTTAGATCCACATTTTTTTTATGCTTTTCCAGTGTCTGATTTGTTGTATTCACAAACTTTCTTAATGAAAATGAAAAAGATGTAGATTATATTTTGTGAGGAGGTAGCAACAAGTACGTTCCTTGAGCTTGGTAGTCCTCCAGTCTTGGTGTGGGCGGTCAGCAGCATCTGAAGTAGCCCCTCTGCCTCCACACACATGTGCACATGAGCATATGTACATTTTGAGAGTCTCACTAAAGCTTTTTTAGCATTAGTGATAAAACAACCTAACAAGCGAGCCTCGTGTTGGTGTGTTTGGGCTTAGTGCCTGGTGAAGAGAGAGGCACTGGGAAACGTTCTAATCTTCCCTTACATCTCAGTGAACATGCCTAGAAAGATAGCGTTTTACTCTGTTAGTAATGGGTTGACTTTGATACACATGTTTCCTAAGTCTTCATTTGTTTTCTAGTCATATTTTTCATTAGTTATGTTAGAAAACTGTGTCCATCAAAGCATTCAAGAGGAAAATAAGTAATTTGTTTCAGAAACCAACAAAGATGTGTTAATTCAGAATTATGTAGCATAATAAAATTTATAATCAGTTCGTAATGAGGACCCATTGTTATTAGATTGACAGACAATAGTTTGTTTCAAAAATTAAGGCTGGTCAGGTGTGATAACCCAGCTCTCTGCAGGCAAAGTCAGCCTGGGCCACATAGTGAGACCCTATTTCAGAATAAATAAAAAACAAAAAATTAAGACTTACTATGAACATCGTAATATATTGGGTTAGGTCAATGTGTACTAAGATTATCTGTGTGTCTTCGTTCGGAATCCAGATTTTGCCTTGCCTTCCAACGATCACCCTTCACATAGATGATTCAGTGTTTCAAATTTGTCTCCAGGAAATTTAAATTGTTGAAGCATTTTGTGATTTTTTTTCTTTTTCCTTACCTAAAATAAGATTTGGCTCTGTAATGATTCCTTTATCCGCGATCAAGAAAGTTGCCCTTTTCATTGTATGAGTAGCCTGTTTTGTTTTGTTTTTTAAACTATGTATGTGTTTGGCTTGAGTGTTTATCTGTGGACTACATGCATGCCTGATGCCTGTGGTGGTCAGCAGGAATTGGATTCCCTGGAGATGGAGTTACAGATAGTAGTAACTACCAAGTAGGTGCTGGTACCTGAACCCAGGTCTTCAGAAGGAACAGCCAGAGCTCTTGAGCACTGAGCCATCTCTCCAGCCCCTGGTCTAGCTGTTAGTTTTGGTTTTTCAATACAGGGTTTCTGTGTGTAGTCATGGCGGTCTGGAGCTCACTCTGTAGACCATGCTGGCCTTGAACTTAGAGATCTCTTCTTGCCTCTGTCTCCTGAGTGCTGGGATTAAAGGTGTATACTACCACTGCCAGGCAGGTGTTTATAGCTTTTTAACATTATACAAATGGGTACTTTTCCTATCTTTTACTTCCCAAGAGTCAAATATATTCATTCCTCTTAGAATACCAGGACTAAGATATAGATAGGCCTAGCCTACATAAAGATGGTTAACTCATGAACCTGTTTCCAAATGAGCTATATTCATATAGACTCATGAGAAGAAGTTCGTTTTCTAAATCTAATAAACTATACAGCTACTAAATTCTTTGACACAATAAACTGTAATTATCTGTTGGTAATCCCATTTATTAAAGGAATGGAGTCCTGTCAAGCTAAAAGGAGTTGATGTCTCCAAGTCACTTGCTTACTTTTAGTTGAGTGAAATGGGAAGAAAGATGTGTTCTTAGAGCTGTGTCCTTGGTCCTGATGACAGCACTTTAAAAAGCAAACGGCATGAACATGAGTGCTTGCCATCCCAAAGATGACTGAAATCTCGTGATTGCAGACATGGCTTTCCTCCTCACCCATATGTCAAGACGCTGAAGTTCTAGATGCTGTTTAACCTGTTCCTTGTGTTTAGGTTTGCGTACGGCAGGGAAATTAGCATTGTTGCTTAACTTTGTATTGCCACATGTCAAGATTTATTTGGAACCAGTGGAGTTTTCTAAAAATCAAAGAAAAATTAGACAATATGGAAAATGGTGTGTATTGATATTTTTAATTTCTGCCTTAAAATAAAATGTGTTTGTAACTGTGCTGAAAAGAAGAGAGGTGAAGCAAACTCAGCCTCAAGTTTCATACTCACCTTGAGCTCTCAATGCAGTGTGCATAGGTTGTTGGGAGCTATGGTTCTCAGAGTGGGGCTGCTTTAGAGTACTGTACTAATAGAAGACAGAGACAGCCTGTCTCGGTTGCTGCTTATGTTTTAGCAGTGTCTTGAACTCTCCGTACAAAGCTGATCTCCTACAGTTGCTGTGTTGCGCCTTGCAGCCTACGTGGGCTTGTTCCTCCGTGGGGTCTATGGGCCAGTGTCCCCTCCCCCCTCCCCCCCCCACCAGGGACACCCACGGGCTTGTGCATTGTACTTGAGGAGCAAATACCATGCAAGCAGCTTAACATGTAGTAGCAAGGGACGAAGCAGTGGCTGCCACCCTCTTCAGAGAAGAGAGAATTTAACGTTCTTGAAAGAAGACACCGCGTGCTGGTAGAGTGAGGTGTGAGCAGGTAACAGATGAAGTAAAGCTTGCTTGAACTGCACTCCTCGGTGTGTGTGGCTGCGAATGAGGACTCGGACTTAGCGAGTCTGCGAGACTTATTTTTTACATTTTGTAAGTAATGTCTTTGAGTACAGTATTAATCATACTCTGAACGTTGTATTTAAATGGTTTTGTTTCTTTACTTTCTGCTCAATTACAGATTTTTTAAAAGGAAATTGAGTATCTGACTAGATGCAGAAAGGCTAATATCAATAAAAATGTAAAACAGTTTATTTTAGCTATTTGTGGGGGTGATAATTATGATGATATATTGGGGTCAGTCAAACCAACCACTTGGGTATTTGGCATCTGTTGCTTTTGGAAACTTGACATGGAACTGTCAAGCACAGTGACTGTGTCTTATCTTACGGCTTTTTTTCTTAGAATCCCATTATACAGACTATGGCTATTACAGGATTGGCTTTCAGTGCTGGGGTGTAATTGAGCATGAGCAAAACCCTTGCTCTCCCTGCCTTGTGAAAGAAGAAAAGCAGTTTAAATATCCATCGTTGCACATGCGAACTTGTGTAAAATCTGTTTTCTTTGAACAAAATAGTAGGTGTTTGCCGTAGGTCAGGGAGGAGTTGAACCCTTTAGATTTCTGGAAGTAAGTTACATTGTGACCTTTTCACTGTTAGTACTTCTGTTTATAACCTGCTTGATAATATCCATAAAAGATGTATATATTCCATTTTTGAAAAATGATGTGTTATACAAAGTTTCTCTTTAAATGTATGTATAATGTTGTTCATCTTTATCGCAGGCCAGCCAGGAGTGGTAAGTCAGGTACATCACAAAATTCAAAGTCATCCTCAGGTCCCTGGAGGCTGACAAGACCCTGTTTTAAGAAAACTCCCACCAACAAAAATGGCAGGAATGTAGCTCAATGGTGGTGGATTTGCCTAGCATTGAGGCTCACAAGTCAATTCCCAGTATCGCAAGAAGGAAAAGAAATAGCAGCCCCAAGAAAGTAGGAGCCTCTTCCATTGCATAGTGATTGGCACTTGTTTCCTAGCAAGTCCTTATGAAGTGTTTGAATGACGCTAGTTAAAGACCAGGTGTGCAAGTTTAGTGTATTTGGAGAGTGGTGCTGTTTTAGTAAGAAGGGACACAGAATGTGCTTTCAGGGCAAAGGTGCTTGCCCTGTACGCCTGTTGATCCTAGAACGCACATGGTGGAAGGAGAGCACGGCCTCCTCAAAGTTCTGCTCTCCTCCTCTTGGGACAGGTGCGTGTACATGCAGCAGTGCCCAGTGCTAGTAAAGCACCTTGAAACCTGGAGGCACATACTTTGTTTTGAGAAATTTGAGGGCCAGGCATGGTGTGCCTGTAATCCCAGCAGGCAGGAGGCAGAGGCTGACGGGTCTCTGAGAGATCGAGGCCAGCCTGATCTACAAAGCGAGTCTAGGACAGCCGAGGCCTCACAGAGAAACCCTGTCTTGGAGAGGGGTGCTGGAGAGATTTGGAAGAAGGCACTAGAATGGTAACATTATAGCTAAATTTTAGACTAGGTTTTATATTAATGCTTTAGGCAGCAGTGACTTGGATGCACAGACACATGGCATTAGGGCACTTAATAAGACTAAAGGCTATCTAAGTTCCTGATGTGTAATGCAGTGTGAATTTAGCTGCATAGACTTGCCAGGAAAGAGGAAGCTGCAGTGTTCCAAGAGTTTCTAGTGTGGAGGTAAGTGATGGGAAGTATAGCCTTGAAAGAATCGTGTCTTCTCTTTTCCTGCAAGTAGGTGCTTAACTGGCTTGCTGGGATTTAAAAACAAAACAAAAAACCTGTAAAAAAAATATTTTCTGTTTGATAAATAGTATCCTTGGCTGGTAAGATGGCTCAAGGGTCACAAGCATGGGTTTGATTCCCACGTCATCCATATGGTCGCTCACAACGATCTGTTAATTCCATTTCCAGGAAATCCAGCACACTCTTCTGGTCTCCATGTGCATGGTGCACAGACATACATGCAGGCAAAATGGGCACATGCATAGATAGTTTTCAAGGTGTTGTCATTAGTTACTGATACCGTGACAACAAGCTAATCATCCTGCTGTGTTTGTCATTGTCTCCACAGTCGTGCTTGAGTGCGTCTTTTTAAAGGAGTAACGTCTAGTCCCTTTTTCAAATATAGTAGCTTCACATCTGGAACGAAACAGGTGTATTTTCAACTGGAAAGCTTTATTTGATTTGCCCACAGTCTTCTCAAGTCATTGTACCTCCCACTTTAGTTCACCAGTGTTTGATGTGACCCCTGTCTCCCAGATAACGGTGTGGTTTTCCCAAGTGAGACTTCAACACCTCTTCGCATTTCTGTACTCTGTAAGCATGTATGTATTCAGTGTTGTGCCTGCATCTTACTTATCTTCATCAGTATCAAAGTATTTGTATACGGTACTTGGCATCCAAATTCATGGATTTCCATCAACATTCAGTTGGAAATATTCAAAATTAGTCTATGTACAGAGTTTTTCATGTTACTCTGTAAGCAATATGTTACAGCTCATGTGTGTGTGGCATCTATAATTAGATTTTAAGTAACTCATGATTTAAATTGGTAGTAAGATGTGGTGTTTAGGTTTTATGCAAAATCCCCAGTGTTTTATCAGCAACCTGAACATCGGTGTGGCGTGTTGTCTGAGGTTGCTTATAGGATTCCAAGTGCTGGCTTTATTTCAGAAACTGATGAGAGGGGAACTTCAAGAGAAAAAACTGATTTAAATTTAAAAGTGAGTTTCTTAAGTTGGGTACCAAAATATACACCTGTAATTCTGTCTCATAAAGTTGAGGCATGGGTCTCAAAATGAAAATGAAGTTGACTGAACTATGTAGTGAAAAGTGGATATTTCAGTACCAATAAAAGTATGTTTTTGAGACTCTCAGATAGTGTACTTGTTCAATAAATAATTATGGAATATTTTTGTCTCAACTTGTGCCTATAACAATAAAGAAAATACAGTGGGGTCTTTGAGTTTGAGGTCGGCTATGTGGTAAGAGAACTATGGGGGGAAAGCCCATAGAAAGATTTTTAAACCACTACGTCATCATACTAGAGTGTCAGACCAAGAAGATCCAGTCAAGAATGTGAGTTGCCCAGTTTTCAGTAGAGCGCTGTAGGAGCAAGCACTCAGGAAGAGGGGAAGCTAGGCGGATGAGCACCCAGGCCTCCTTCTCTGACCAGGCTGGCAATATGGGCAAAAAAAGAGTTTCTATCAATTGAAATACAACTGAAAACTGAGTCACAGTGTATTCTGTATGTCTGCTCCACAAGACACGCTGGTGTTTGCTGTTGGATGCCCAGGCAGGAAAGACTGGCGGAGCTGCACGTCTCCCAGGCCCAGCCACAGTATTTGCAGGAAAGTGGCCTCCACTGAGTGTAAAACTAAGCCAGTCAGGTGTTACATTTGCTTCTTTTTATTTTGTCTGTATTGAAGAGAAGACTCAAATGAAAAGTGAAAAGGATTGGCTCCTGGGAACTTGTCAAATCTGAAGGGTTAATCAGTTGGTCTGCATTCACGCCCTGTAGGTGGACATTCTCTCCGTAGCTACACACGTAGATTATCTAATTATGTCATAACATTGTAAATTCTAATAATTGAAGTGGGCAGAGTTTTCATCAGGACATGGTCCTCAGGCAGGTTTGGATGAGTAAGTTGGGATGTTGTCAATATCAACTGAGAAGTTTTACTGTTGAAGGCTACTGCTCACTTGACCGGCGTGAAGTCCCCGGGAAAGGAGGGTGAACCTTAAAAATCTCAGTGTAAAAGTATGTAATTTATAACTTGGTCCTACTTGTACAACATCCAATTGGTCCTTTGTGTTAAAATACTTTGGAGAAGCCAGGCAGTGGTAGACCTTTAATCCCAACACATAGGAGGCAGAGGCAGGCAGACCTCTGAGTTCCAGGACAGCCAGGACTACAGAGAGAAATTCTGTTTTGGAAAAACAAACCAACCAGCAGACAAAAAGTATTTTGGAGATTGTTCAAAGTTACCAGGTTTTCTTGGTATTTTCACATGCTTGCTTCCTTAACACCAGGACTTTATGGCTAGGATTTCCACTGTGGTGTTGGGGATTAAGTCCAAGTTTTGTGTGTTAGGCAGATGTCTGCTGAGCTGTGCCTACATGCCACCTTGGTTAATACTTTGTATTGTTCTCTAGATTATTGTACAAATTTTGTTTTGTTTTTGTTTTTCCATACATGGTTTTCAGCCTTGGCTGACCTAGACTCTCTTTGTAGAACAGGCTGGCCTTGAACTCACAGATATTCCACTGCCTCTGCCTCCCTGGGTGCTTGGGACTAAAGCTGTGCACCACCATTGCCCAGCTGATTGCACAGATTTTAAGTTACTAAAAATGAGCTTTTGCCATGATGATTTTAAATATTTTTAAGGAGACATTGTTTTCTACGTATTGGTATGTTTCTTTATAGAGTATACATCTTTGTCTTCAGTTGTAAAACAGACTGCCTCCCTTCTGTGTTCCATCACTGAGTTGAAGTTAGCATGTGCAAGCTGTATACCCTCCCCTACCCCTTACACTCCATTCTCTCTGATTCAGGGAGTGGATGTGCCTCATTTGGAAAGGAATTTGGAACTTTTTGAGTTATATTATTGGTACATTGTGTTGTCTGTTTTTGTATGTGCTTTTTCTCACAGATACAAATGGACTCAAGTTAGCTAAAACTGACTTGTTTATAGCCAATATGTACTATGTAAATATATTTTAATACACTTAGTAAAATGATGGCTGAATATTTTATCCCTGTATAACAGTGAAAAGGGAACAGATTCTTAAAGACTGTTTCTTAGTTCTTTGGAGTATTGTTTGTAAATGTCATAGATTTTTTTTATGTATAATTCAGAATCTTTTACTACTACCTAGGATCCCCAGGTCCCTTTACTGTCCTGTCTCTGGTTTCTAGCCTTGCCCTGGTTTCCCCTCCACAGGCCTGCCTTCTCTATCCTCCTCTGAGCTGATGTTTATCCAGAACAGCTGGATTTACAGGGTTGCCCCTCTGGGATATAAGGACTTTTAGTGGCACAATGTTAGTTAATGAGGCCACTTGACTGGGATTGTTAACTGTATTTATTTACTTATTTGGTTTTTCAAGACAGGGTTTCTCTGTGTAGCCTTGGCTGTCCTGGACTCACTATGTAGACCAGGCTGGCCTCGAACTCACAGAGATCCCCTTGCCTCTGCCTCCCAGAGTGCTGGGATTACAGGCAAGCGCTTCTTTAATTTTTTTGCTTATCCTTTAATAGTTCTTTTCCTTTGGCCATCGAAGTCACAAACACAAGATCAACTGAGTACTCTATGTATAGGAATAATAACAATGAGTTTGGGTGCCTCCAAGATAATATCACTGCATTGTTAAAAGTAATTGAGAGGGCTAAAGAGATGGCCAAGTGGTTAGGAGCTGTTCTTCCAAGAGGTCCTGAGTTCAATTTCCATCAACCACACGGTGGCTCACAATCATCTATAATGTGATCTGATGCCCTCTTCTGGCATGCAGCTGTACATGGAAATACAGCACTCATATACATAAAATAAACAATTTTTAAAAAGTAATTTAGAGTCAAGCATGGTGGCATACACCCTGTCCCAGTATTTGGAACTGAGGTACATGGTTGTGAATTGAAGGTTAGACTTTTTCTGAAAGTCTGAAGTCCAAAAAGTTCCAAATCTGAAACTTTAGGGCATTGGCATGCTGCCACAAGTAGAAAAAGCCTCATGACAATGTGAGTGTTAACAGTCAAAGTGAGCACTTTAAAGTACCAAGAGTCCCTTGCTCTGTATGTAAAGCCTATGTGAACCCCTTTCCAGCTGTGGTGGCACATGCCAGCAGGTGAAAACAGCCTTGCCTACACAGTGAGGTTCTGGTGAGGGCTACATCCTGAGACCCTATCTAAACAGCAAAACTACTTACTGTACAGAAACAAACATCCCTTTCCACCAAAAATTGCAAAAATCTTAACACATTCTGCTTCTAGGTATTGTTCCAAGGGATGTTTAATGTATAGTAAAAAGTTAATTACAAATATTTTATGGTTGTCATGCCACCCAGATGAGGCAGTAAAGGGAATACAGTATTTGGTTGTGTGGGGCTTAAGAGTGAATGGTAAGATGTTACTGATATATTTGTGAATGGTATAGATTGCTTCTATTTTGATGAGAAGACTGGTGTGATGGTGTGCACTTTTTTTAAAATATTTATTTATTTATTATGTATACAGTATTCTGCCTGCATGTACTGCATGCCAGAAGAGGGCACCGGATTTCATTGTGGATGGTTGTAAGCCACCATGTGGTTGCTGGGAATTGAACTCATGACCTCTGGAAGAGCAGTCAGTGCTCTTAACCACTGAGCCATCTCTCCAGCCCATGATGGTGTGCACTTTTAATGCCAGCCTCTAGATGGCTGGGGCAGGAGGATGAGTCCCTGTGTTATATGGCAAAAACCTGTCTCAGAAGGAGCCCTTAGTAGACTGCGAATGTCTGGTTGTATAGTGAGTGTAGGAAGCAGAATAAAAGTTCCACTTGGCAAGTGTTTGTTCTACTGAAGACAAAGGCAACCGGCATGAGAACGGTAGATTGGTGTCTGCCCGAAATTGCTAGGTCCCTGACAAATGACACATAAAATACTGACCACAACAATGCAGAAAGAGCCACTACAGCTAGAAGGCTAAAAGCTAGAAGCTTGAGACTTGCCTTCTATACACATGGAGAAAGGGAATCTCAAGGATTGAGAGTTAAATACACAGTAACAGTTGGAGTCCTGTTGTCCAGGGATTGGGTGGGTCCAAATACCTAAGTGTCATTTTAGTCATTTATGTCCATTTTGGGTGGAATATAGAACCAGATAACTCCTCAGGTTATGTTGGGATCTGGGAAGTAGCCACAAAGCTGTAGGAGTCTCTACTAAGACTGGGAGGCCAGATCTTATTCTGCTCTTAGGAGCCATTAGGGGATTCTTGACAAGGTAGTCATGCACAGTGATTGGTCCCTTTAGTCCCAACTATTTGGAGAGTAAGGAAAGAGTTCAAAGCCAATCTGGCCAAAAAAGTGACACTCTGGTTTAAACAAATAATGAGGGGATGGCGTGGTATAAAGCCTGAAAACGTGAATCCTCCATACTGGAAAGAGTGAACTGACTTCCCCAACTTGTTCTCTGATTTCCACACACCAACCACTTGGATGTTAAAACGTTACAGGCATTGGATGTGTTCTTTAGATAACAAGCAATTTGGGGAAATTTTTCATTTGAGGCACTTTAGACTATAGGCAGAGAAGAGCTAAGGCACAGACCGTAGATTTTTAGAGTAGAGACTCAAGACCAGCCAGTTGGCACAGGGTATATAGCTCAAGGTTCCACACATGGAAGTGCGCACAAGGAGCATGGCTGGGGCCCATGAAACACATGAGACCTGTGGATTGAGTGTTGCTGAGTTACTACAAGTTAGGACTTTGGTTAATTGGCTGTGGGGGGGGGGGGGTATATGAAAGGAAGGACAGGAATTATGCTTGGCTTTTAAGTCAACTTATAATAACTTAATTCAGATCAATGTCTGGATAGAACACTCCTGTGACATTTAAAAGTTTGCACCACATAAAATTCTGATGCTTAGGGGGAAAGCTTGGCTAATTATTAGTAAAGGAAGTAGTAGTTGGGATGGGAAGAAGGCTCAGTTGCATATAAGGACACTTGATGCTCTTGCAGAGAATACCAACTCCTGGCAATTCAGCAGCCCTCTTTTGTCCCCTGTGGGAACTGCACTGGTGTACAAACACCCATTTATATAAACATAGTTCAACAGCAAGAATTTACCTTGATAATGAAAAGGTGAGGCGTGTGTGCCAGGCGGTGGCATGCTAGCAGTGGCAGAGGCGGGGAGATCTCTCAGTTGAGTTTGAGGTCAGCCTGCTCTACAGAGCTAGTTCCAGGACAGACAGGAAATCCTGGCTGGAAAAATTTAAAAGGTGAGTGACGGGGCCAAGAAAAGGGTAGACACAAGTAAAATGCATATAGTATGTGGCTCGGTGGATCCAGGCAGTGTCTCATATTGGGACTGGTCCCAATATGGTCCCTCTGAGGACCAGCAACATCTGTTAAACACCTGTGCTCCACAATGGAATTTTGTTGTTTTGTGGTTTGCTTGCTTGTTTGTTTTTTGAGACAGTATCTCTCTGTGTAGCCTTGGCTGTCCTGGACTCACTTTGTAGACCAGGCTGGCCTCGAACTTACAGCAATCTGCCTGCCTCTGCCTCCCAAGTGCTGGATTAAAGGCGTGCGCCACCATGGCCCAGCCAGAATGAAATATTTATAATGTGTGATTTTAACTGTGATGAGTCAGTTGCTTACATGAGAAAATTGAAAATCAGAAGTAGACTAACTTAGTTCATAAGTTAGGTATAAAATGTAACATAACAGCTAGTTCCTGTACTCTGCTGGTCCCCAACCTCTGTGCAGAGAGAGTGATTACTGATTTTCAAGTTGCTGTACAGGTAGAGGACACTTGGTATATTTTACTACATACACATGTGCACATTGTGAAAATTATTTTTGTGCAGTATTTTGAGCTGTTTCTTTTAGACCTCTTGGTAGGCTGTTTGCTGTGTTCCCAAGGTCTTGTGTGTGCTCTGCGTTCTACCACATGTAGGCAAGTGCTGTGGGAACATGTCCACAGAACAGTGCAGTTTTGATCATTTGGTTCAGTAAGCTCTTTTGATGCTGTCCATCCTAGATGGATGGGAATTATTTAACCCCCATGGCCCCAACCAGCACAGTACCTAAGATCAGTAGAGAGACTGGTAAATGTTTTAGGAATAGAAATTGTAAGCTTGTGGAGTCATTTCCAAAGCTTTCAGTCATTTGCTTCACAAAAAAAGCCTTTTTAGATGTTACTGATTTTCTCCCATGTTGACAGCCCAGGTTACTGCTTTATAGGCTGTGTAGTACATGTAGTTCTGAGTAAGGCTTTTCACCTCAGCTAGCCCTGCTGAAAGTAGAACTTAGGCCCATTGTAAGTATTTATGATCTAAGCGGAGTTGGGGAAGGGGCTGGACAGCCTGTATTTTAGAGAGGTCCTTACTTCTAAAGAATAAACTGGGAGGCCAGAGTAGGAACGTGAAAGATCTTGCCAAGGCTTGGGTAGGAAATAAAATAGATACGGCATTGAGTTGGAAATAAGCCAGGTGTGGTGGCACACGCCCTTGATCCTAGTCCTTGGGAGCAGAGGCATCCAGAGTTCCAGGCCAGCCCAGTCTGTATAGCAGTACTTGTCTTAAAAAACAGCGTCAAAAATAAAGCGATGTCTTGGAGGCAGAGTGATTATGAGCTTGAGGCCAAACTAGGTTATACAGTGAGACTCCCCCCAAAATGTAACACAAACTAGCAGGCCTAGAGTAGCCTGCTCCCCAAGACAGAAGTGGGTTGGGGGCCCTGCAGAATTACAAGGAATGAGATGACTGTTGGCCTTGAATATCTTCTAGAGCTTTTTGCTTCTCAGTCCCTTTATCTAACAAGAGAAAAGAGCCCTTTTGAGGTGGATGAAGCCCCAGGCTTACTTCCTGAGCTCTTTGGTCTTAGCGGCATGGTGGCTGGTTTGGTATTAAAGGCCTCATGGTCCAGTCCTCTCTCCTAGAGAACTTTGCACCGTTTTTCTCTTTCTGGCTTTATGTTGTGAACCTTTCCCATGGCTTCTAGCTCCCTGTCTGTTGGATTACTGAGTCTCATGTACTGTACAGTTCTGCTAAGGGTAACTTCCTGGGGCATAGAGACCTCATATTGCTGCTGACTGCCGTTTTGTTGAATTAGTGAACAGGCCCTTTATTTAAGGTGACATTGGGAGCATTAGAATTAAAATGGAATTTCTTTGCACCATGTATTTTGAGTTGATTGAGTGACTCAATGAAGCTTCAGGCTGACGTGAGTTAAGGTAGATGCAGTTTGCACAGAGCTTGCACTGGGAAAGGCAACGAAGACAGCTGCAGTAATAATGGCATGGAGGCAGAAAGTTTTAGATGTAAGGTTTATTTTTATTTTAGTTTTTTGAGACATGGTTTCTCTGTAGCCTTGGCTGTCCTGGACTCACTTTGTAGACCAGGCTGGCCTCCAAGTCAGACAGTGGCCTTTGCCTCCCAAGTGTTAGGGTTACAGATGTGGCCCACTGCACCTGGCTTATTTTTTGAGGTTTTTTTTGTGTACTCTGTCAATAAGGTTTGTGTGGTATAAGTGTTTTAATTTGCTATTAATAGGATGGCTGCCCCTTTAATTCACTGTCCCCAGACAAGCTTGTTTGTGATCTGACTCAGCCTCCCTGGTAGCTGGGCTCTGAGTTCTCTGCTTACTCTGACATGTTTAAGAAGCCACATAAATGATGCTGGATTTTGTTTTGGAATGCCTAGTAGAGCTGGGCTTTGTGGCGCATCCCTGTCGTCCCAGCTGCTCCAGAAGCTGAGGCAGAAGGATCACAGGTTCAGTCCTGCATCTGCTGCTGATCCAGCTCAGGGAGAACTTGGGCCACTTAGTCTCCAAGAAAGAGCAGGATGTGACTGTTGCTCAGAGGCCCTGGTATTGGTGTCTGCAACTCCTGAGGGTCAGTGCTTGGACCGAGCAGTTGCCTAAAATTCATCACTGAGTTCTAGACTAGGCGGGCTGTATAGGAGCCATGTCCCAAACACAATGTAAAAGGGAGGAAAAGTCAGTAGAAATCTGAGGGGGGAACAGGTTGAGGAGTTTTTCAGTGTCCTTATAGCTGCCTTGCATGTGATATCGCTGCATGTTGTAAACAGTTGGTTTGAATTTGTTGTATTCAAGTCTGATTATTTCATCTTGGGCGATTTTTTTTTTTTTTTTTAAGATTTATTTATTTATTAAGTATACAGTGTTTTGTCTGCATGTGTGCCTACTGGCCAGAAGAGGGCACCAGATCACAATATAGTTGGTTGTGAGCCACCATGTGGTTGCTGGGAGTTGAACTCAAGAACCTTTGGAAGAACAGCCAGTGCTCTTAACCTCTGAGCTGTCTCTCCAGACCAGAGATTCACTTTTTTCTTTGAAGTTATATATTCACTTGAGGTGGTGCACACCTGTAATTCCAGCACCGGGGAGTTGGAG
Source organism: Acomys percivali (assembly GCA_907169655.1). Taxonomy (NCBI): domain Eukaryota; kingdom Metazoa; phylum Chordata; class Mammalia; order Rodentia; family Muridae; genus Acomys; species Acomys percivali. The sequence goes on along the minus strand of OU015746.1, from coordinate 130,541,513 downwards.
ACAGGAAGGTCAGAGTTCAAGGTCGTCATCAACTACGTAGTGCAAAGCTAGCCTAGGATAGATATGATCTGTCTTAGAAAACAAAAATAAAAATCATATCTGATGAAATCAACTTGTAAATTACTAGATTTTATGTATTTGCAAACCTAACATTTCTTGGCTAACTCCATCAAATGTTATCCTGTAACCTTTAATGGAAAAAAAGAAATGAGGTGCTGGGAATAATGGCTAAGTGCTTAAGATACTGGCTGCTCTCCCAGTGACCCCGTGTTCAATTCCCAGCTCACAACCCTTTTTGTAACTCCAGTCAAATGCACACGTGTGGTGCACAGTCATATGAAGACAAAACACTCACACACATAAAAGTTTAATTAAAAATATTAAAAGAGGTGCTGGAGAGATGGCTCAAAGGGCACTGACTGCTCTTCCAGAGGTCCCAAGTTCAATTCCCAGCAACTACATGGTGTCTCACACATCTATTATGTGATCTGATGCCCTCTTCTGGTCTGCAGCTGCACATACAGGCAGAACATTGTATACATAATAATAAATTAAAAATATAGATATATTAAAAGATTTCCTCTAGAAAAGATGCTAGCTGGTTCTTACTGCTTTAGTGGCCTATACTGTGTCAAAAATGCAAAGGGCCATTGTTGTGAGCACCAGTCTCTAGACAATCACGTGGTCATATCAAGTCCTCTCAAAACATGCATTTCTTGGGAAAGAATCCACCCCACCCCACCTCCCAAGACAGGGTTTCTCTGTAGCCTTGGCTGTTGTGAACTCACTTTTGTAGACTAGGCTGGCTTCAAACTCACAGAAATCTTGTCTCTGCCTCCCCTGGAATTACAGCCATGTGCCACCATGGCCAGCTTAAAAAGTCATTCTTACTGCCTGGCTAAAAAACACAGGGGCTGGAGAGATGGCTCAGAGGTTAAGAGCACTGGCTCCTCTTCCAAAGGTCATGAGTTCAATTTCCAGTAACCACGTGCTGGCTCACAACCATCTACAATGTGATCTGGTGCCCTTTTCTGGCCTGCAGGTGTTTTTACATGCAGGCAGAACATTGTATACATCAGGAAATGTTACCTTTTATTTAGGTTACTTTTTTTTAAAATTTTTTATTCATATTACACCTCAATTGTTATCCCATCCCTTGTATCCTCCCATTCCTCCCTCCCTCCCATTTTCCCCTTACTCCCCTCCCCTATGACTGTGACTGAGGGGACCTCCTCCCCCTGTATATGCTCATAGGGTATCAAGTCTCTTCTTGATTACTTCTTTGTTGTTTTGGTTTTTTGGACTCATTTTGTAGACCAGGCTGGCCTGGAACTCACAGCAATCTGCCTGCCTCTGCCTCCACCTCCCACTTGCTGAGAATTAAAGGTGTGAACTACCATCCGGCTTATAGCAAGAATTTTTCAGTGTTTGCCTTTAAATACCCTTGAGTTTTCACTGCAATTTGAATAACAGCTTCTGAGTGTTGGGGGATATATACACGCCTTCCTTGTTTTATTATACATTTAGTGTGTTGTGTAATATGTTATACGTGATACATGGTGGGAAAGGGCTGCTGTTTTCTTACAAATAAGGTCTTTTTCATATTCTTGTAATCATAAGAGTATACATGGTACTGAGTATATAAAAGTGTCCTTGTTTATTAATCTTTTGCTGTGCTCAGAGATCCTTCCTCCCACTTTACAAATATAATCATTTTATTTATTTATAGCACTTTTTTTTAAATCCAAGGTTTTATACCATGGGGTTGTTTTGTCTTCTTTGTTGTTTTTCCAAGACAGGGTTTCACTGTGTATACTTAGCTATGCTGGACTCACTTTGTAGACTAGAGTAGCCTCGGAAAAACTATTTGAAAAAAAAGTCATTGGGTGTTTTCCTTGCATGTATTGTTGGGGCCCATTTGTACTTAGTACCTACAAAGGCCTAAAGGCATTTGATCCCTTGGAACTTGAGTTTATAATCACTTGTGAGCAAACATGGGTGTTGGGATTTGAACCTGTCTTCTGGTGCTCTTAGCCTCTGAGCCATCTCTTCAGCCCCCATAACAAGGTTTTAATGTTGTAGCAATGGACCAGTAATCTGTGAAAGAAAACTATGATGATAAATGGATGACCAAAATGGCACTGTGATAAAGGCACCTGTTGCTTCGCCTGACCACCTGCGTTTGATCTCTGGAATTGACATGGTGGAAAATAATGTTTTCACAGAGGATGTCTTCTGACCTATGTTGTAGCATACTCATGAGTATGTATATATACACACACACATACATTTAAAAATTGCTATTGCTAGCAGATTTGAAGATCTTTCAGAAATCAGGGTTTATAGTGTTTACTGCCATGGTAGGAAATTAGTCTGAATCTTTATTGAGCCAGTGTTCATTTAGGAAATGGGAATTATTTTGGATCAGAGAAATTACCCTCTGAATAAAAATAGTTTTTCAAAATAAAAAGTAGGCACAACATGTTATCATCTGAAGTCTTGATGACTGTTGGGAACTGTAAGAGATGATTTATGTCTGATTTTTAAGGGACTAAACCCTGATTTTTCTATTCCTAGGTTAAGACAACACCAAACTGCTGAAAGTCCTGCCGCTGGTATAATACCCAAGAGCTTAAAAGCCAGGAATGCTGGGCCTACTGCTGCATTAGGTCAGTTGGAGTCTCTTCTGTGTTTAGAGGGGGAGCTTCCTCTTAAAATTCTAATTCCCTAATTTAGCTTGTGCTCACTACAGTCATTATTGGTGCTATTTGTTTTGAAACAGTCTTACTGAGTAATTCACTATGTAGTCCAAACTGGTCATGAATGTTTTGTTTGCATGTAAGTCTGTGCACCATGTGTGTGCCAGGTGCCTACAGACAACAGAAAAAAAGCACTGGATTCCCCGGAACTAGAGAATATAGGCAGTTGTGAGCCAGTGTTGGTGCTAGAAATCTGGAAGAACAGCCATTCTCTTAACATCGCCATCACCTCATCATGATCTCTTTGCCTCAGCCAGGGAGTGTTGGGTAACAGTCTGGCGCCATGTCTGGCGGGCCTGTGTCTTTGAAACCAGAGCTTTGCACATGCAGATATTCTACCATTGAATACCACCTTGACAGCATCTCATTATGTAGTCCTAGCTAGCCCGAACCCTGGAGACCAGTCGTGGCTCCAGTTTTTACCTCTCTTCAAGCGCTGGGATTAAAGCAATGTGCCACCATGCCCGATGTTCTGTTGTTGGACAGTTTAGCTTTTGAACTGAAATTTTACAGTGCTACCTGTGTCTTAAGAGGCAATGTTTGCACTGTGCTGTTTTTGAGAAGGACCATGTTTTATGTTCCTGATTGCTTTCTTAATGAGTGTAGTGTTTAGCTAAACTGGAGTGAAAGAAATGACACACTAAAGTGTTATTTATTTACAAAGTAGAAGGTGAGATAGATGTATGTATGTATGTATGTATAATGTTCCAGGACAACCAGGCTAAAAGAGTATCAGTCTTCTAATCTTGAAATCTTGATGACAAGTTGCTGCCTACAATGAAGCTTAGCACATACGGCTGTCACTGCGGCCCCACGCTCCTGTTCCTTAGGCTGCCTCATCTCATCCAGGCGCCAGGCTGGGTAATCCATGGGGTGGCTTGAAGGCCTTGGCTGAAACATCTCCACATTCTTAATACTTGACACTTTCACTTTGATAGAAACAATATTGTTTCTCTCCAGCTTTCTCTGAGCTGCCACTCCAAATCATCTCTATTCCTTGATCATGGGGATAAAATGCTAGACCATCTGTCACCAGAATATGCATCCACACTTCAGGCTTAATCAGAGCAAACAAAGCCATGACCTTCCCATTGTCAGAAAGTCACAGAATGTCCATTTAAACAAGACCCCAGAATCCAGGGACACACATTTCAGGACCATGATGCATGCGTTGGGTGCCTGTATCTGCACCCAAAGTATCTACTGGTGTTCTCCTGCCTCCGGTTTTTCAAGACAGGGTTTCTCTGTGTAGCTTTGGCTATTCTGAACTCACTTTGTAGACCAGGCTAGCCATCGAACTCAAAGTGATCCTTCTGCCTGTCTCCCAAGTGCTGGGATTACAAGTGTGTGCCACTATGCCCGGCTGAAAGTACTCATTTTGTAAAGCTTGTAAGTGGACTTGTCATCACTTGAAATACCTGCTTTCGCAGAGGCAGGCAGATTGCTGTGAGTTCAAGGCCAGCCTGGTCTACAAAGCGAGTCCAGGACAGCCAAGGCTAACACAGAGAGACCCTGTCTTGAAAAACCAAAATATTTTATTTTCTAATTAACCTATTTCTTTTTGGAAAAGAAATAGGTTATCTACAGAAAGATATATAAACCAAGTTATTAAAATGCCAAGTTACTAAAAAGTTGAAATGAGCCTGCTTTCATTATAAACCATTTCATTGGGTGTGGTGAGTATATGCTTATGAACCCATTCAGCATTCAGTGGCCTGATGGAGTGGCAGTGCTGTGAGTTCAAGGCTAGCCTGTGTTATATGGGATTTCCAGACCAGCCTAGGATACTTGACAAAACCAGTTTAGTCAACATAATGAGTTCCAAGATAGCCAGGGAAAAGAAAGTTCTATCTAAAGATATGCTATATTAGAGAACACCTAAATAGGTAAAGATATATTGACTGTTTAAGGCTTGCTGATTAGGGCTAAAACTACCCCCTCACCTCACTTCTTTGTGTAGTCTTGGCTGTCCTAGACTTGCTTTGTAGACCAGGCTGACCTGAAACTCATAGCGATCCGCCTGCCTCTGCCTCCTGAGTGCTGGGATTAAAGGCGTGTGCCACCACGCTGGGCTTTAAAACTTAGTCCCCACACCCACCCAGGCGTGGTAGAATATGCCTACAATCCTGAGAGAAGATTGCAGGTTTGAGTGTTGTGTCTAAAAATCAGAACAAAGTGCCTCTGTACATGTATTTACTGATTGATGAAAGATTTGTCTCTTACAGGTCACAATGTGTTTGAGAAAACAGAAGCAGACCAGAAAACCTTATTTGTAATTTATGATTGCTTATGAGCAATCACAGCACACCACATTTCTACCATTAATGATTCAAGCGTTGTTTTTGTAAGACAGGTTCTCCCAGGTAAGTCTAACTCATTATGTAGCCAAAGACACCCTTGAGCTTTTGGTGCTGTCCCCTTTTAGGCACTGTGAGCAGCACTTTACCAAGTTTACTAGTGTACATTCCAACATCCACTCTCCTGCCTCCTAGGAGATGTAAGTGGTAGCAGCAGCTGGGCCACCTTCAAGATCATCACAGTTGCTTATTTGTATAGGAGATGGTTTTATACCTGAGTTTTGGAAAACACTCATGCCTTGAATTCACAGCCTCCTAGATTTTAAAGTTACAAGTAGGAGCCACCATGGCCCAGCCTGAATCTCTTAGTCTCTTTGTTTTTCAAAGACAAAAACTCACAAAGTAGAAAGTTTCAAGTTCAAAAGTTTTTAATTTCTTTACTAGTTCCACATTGTGGAAATATACTATGCAGAACATTGAACATTTTGAACAATGGCACAAATACTTACATGTAGACTATGGTAAAGCCCTGTTGTACTTTTAATAGGCAACAGGCTTAAATTGCAAGTTTACAGGTAAATCTACATATGAACATTAGGTCTGGTCTTTCCTTTGGTCAGTTCAGCTGCACTCTGTATGCACCTATTAGCAATTTAACCTAAAGAAGAGAAGTGAATGTGTCAGTACATACACAGCTCCACCTTTTAAGAACATTATTGCTATTTGTAGTACAAAGGCCTAGGAAGATAGCCCCTAAGTTATTCTAATAGATAACCATTATCAGCTTGTCTTCATATGGGGACTCGCCACACAGCAGCAGCAGCTTAGTGCTCAGCAGGGATGCCCTCAGCCTGAACCTTCAGCCAGGAATGTGCACACCTGCTAATAACAGAAGTGCCCAACACCCGCCCAAGTACAGAGGACTTGTGTGTACCATGTGCACAGGCATTTCCAGACACTCAAGGGATATACAGGTATTTTTAACTTAAGCAGTAGCAGTAAATATAAAGCAAAGATTTTTACCTTGGCAAAGGGTGCTTCAGTCAACCTTATAAACAGCTTATTGGGGCCGGCAACAGGGCTGAATGAGTAAACAAAGTGACTATCCTAGAGAAGAAAGAGAGAGTCAGGGTTTGACTCACATCCCCAAACCCTAGCGCCTTCACAGGACTTGTGAATTGCAGGGTTTTTAAAAAAATAAACATAGCACAAGTACAGAAATATGACTACATTCAATAGAATGCTTAATTTAGCCTTCCTAAGAATTCCAGAAGTGGCAAAAAGGAGTGATGGTGTGCTCATCAGGTAAGAGTATCAATTTCCTCTTTATAGCTAGTTTGACAGTAGCCTTACCATTTAACCACTGGCGTCATGTAAACTTCTTGTTCTCCGGCCTAAGAGTTTCTTCTGGTAGCATCATTTAAAGTGAATAAATGACCATTAAAATATTTTAAAACAAAATTTGGATCTTTTTTATAATAAATTATATCTCACTATATTGATTGAGCATTTTCCTTTCCATTCTTTGTGTGTGTGCACCTATGTAGGGTGTGTGTGTGTGTGTGTATACACGGCATGTTATGTGTGACGACAAATGCAGAAGTCCAAGGTTGGAATCATCCTTTATAGGCAGTTTCTGTCAAACTTGTCAGACAGCTGACAGATGGGCTACCATACACATTCAGCATTTACATAAGTCTTCTATAACTGGAAACATTTACCCAGCCTCAGAATTATGCTCGGTTGGCTACTGAATGCCGCAGGCAGAGAGGTGAGAGGACTGCAGGAAGGTCAGGACAGCAGTAGCCTGGGCTGGGTAACAAGTCCCTTATCTTGGGCTGAGTGGATAAAGGTGCTTGTTGCTAGGCCTCATAACTTTCAAGAATCTTACCAGAAATACAGGTAGTTGAAATTTATCATTTAAAACTACAGCTTGTACACTGCATGGACCGCAGAGCCGAGCAATAACTTCTTTACCCAAAAAGTTTGCATGGAAAATAAAGAGCAGGACACCAGAGCCTGAAGGAGGGAGAGAGAGGAGGTTAATGCAGTGTGTGGGTTGGGGTCATCCCTGCTGACACAAGAGCCCTCCACTCACAACACTGTATCTATCCTAAAGTTTTCAAACCATCCAAGTAACCTCATGGGAGATAAAAGTTTATGTATCTTTTAGTCTTTATTTGAAACGCCTGTGTGTCTCCTACCGTTGGAAAGCAGAAAAGGGGGGGTTAAGAACCCCCAACTATTTACAAGCTGTCATGCCGGTGCCGGTGGCAGAATCTCGGTGGGTCCTTTGCAAGAGTAACAAATGTAAATGCTCTCACTGCTAAGCCATCTCTCCAGCCTTAGCTACTGTGTTTTTAAAACAATGAAATTTATATGACTTGATACCAATGTGTGGTAGCCAAAGGACAATTTATGGGAGCTGGTTCTCTCCTACCATGTAGGCTCTCCAAAGTCTGGCTTAGTGGTAAGATATTTCTATTTCAATTAAAAAAAAAAAAAAGGTGTGATACTCGAAGTCTTCTCTACAGCACTACAAAAGCACAAAAATTTGGGAGCCAGCAAGATGGTTTAGCAGATAGAAATGCATGTAACTATATGTAATTATAACTAGGCAAATGGTCGTACTGCTTAGGAATCAAAAGCCTCATTAAAGAATGTTTAGTGGTGGTTGGAACTGAACTGAGGATCTTGTGAAAGTTAACGCAAGTGTTGTACTACTGAGCTGTCTCTCCTAGGTCCTTTCAATGTGCATGGAGTAACAACAGGATGGCCAGGCTCAGCCTTTGAGTCTGCCGCTGGGATCTGTCTAAAATAGATTATAAGTTTAATCAGGGCCCTTAGATTTCTGTCTTACAAGACTGCAGAAGAAGCTGGGTGAGGTAGTGCACACCTGTAATCCCAGCACTCAGGGAAGTAGAGGCAGGTGGATTTCTGAGTCCACAGGACAGCCAAGGCTATAAAAAGAAACAAAACAAAAACCAGAGTAGTAAATAGGGAAAAGTAAAATAGACATGGCTGGAGAGATGGCTCAGAGGTTAAGAGCACGGTCTGTTCTTCCAAAGGTCCTGAGTTCAATTCCCAACAACCACATGGCTCACAGCCATCTGTAGAGAGAGATGGTGCCCTCTTACAGTGTGCAGGTGTACGTGCAGGCAGAAAATAGACATGGTTGGTCTATGCATGGTTTAAAAAAAAAAAAAAGCCAAAGCCCCCTCCCTGCAATGCCTATGGCCCATAATCATGAGCCAGTCATGGTACTTACTGTCAGGAGTTCAAGACAAGCCTAGGCTACATAGAGACCCTACCTAAAACTATAAAACTAAGGGCGTGGTGGCCCATGCCTTTAATCCCAGCACTCAGGAGGTAGAGGCAGGTGGATCTCTGAGTTCAAGGCCTACCTAGTCTACAAAGAGTGCCAGGACAGCCAATGTTATTTACACAGAGAAACCCTGTCTCAAAAAACAAAAGAACTAAAAATCAAATTGGCTTTGAATGATACAAAGCTTATTCCCTTTAATAAGGGGGCGAGGACACACAGGATTCTCAAGTAGCCCAGGACAGCCTCAAAAAGCTAACCTTAAAATTCTCATTTTCTTGTCTTCACCTCCTAAATGTTGAAATTATAGGGATTCTGTGATGCTGGGGGTCTAGCATGTTATGCAAACACTCTGGTCTGGACCTGGGAGCCTCCTACCTCTCAGCCTCTTAAGTGCTAAGGTTGCCAGAGAGCTGGCTATTAGCCAAGGCTCCTGCTGCCTGACCACTTGATGCCCACAGAACCCATATGGTGGAAGGAGGAAACCAATTTCCAGGAACTGTTCCCTTGCACCTGGTACAAACACATTGACAGAAAAACAAAATGTAATTTTAAAAAATGTTTAAAATGGTGTGGAGAAAACTGACTTGCACACATGTGCACACAAATATGTAATTTAAAAATGTCCCGGGTGTAGGATGACAGGTGTGGACAGCCATACCTGACTTACGAATACACATTAAATTTGTATCTATATGTACAAATAAATATCTGTTTTGTTTCCTGGAAGTCTTTAAATGTCAAAGTCCATACCAATAAACCACTCAAATACCACATTATGATGCAGCTTACAGCAGTGCTTCAAAAGAAGGAAAAAACAACAAAGAAACAACTTGGAGCTGGAAAGATGGGTCAGTAGTTAAGAGTAATGGCTGCTCTTCCAAAGGACCAGGAACTTACATGGCAGCTCACAGAAAACAAAACCTAACAACAAAAAGCCTACTTATTCTCAGTCAGGAGCCCACATAGCATGTGTTTGGAGGCCAGAGACAACTTTGGGGAGTTGGTTCTTGAAATCATGTGGGTTTTAGGCCATCAGGCCATCAGGCTTGCTGGTGGAAGCCTTAACCACTGAGTTATCTCACCATTGGTAACAAAATAGGCAGGACCCACTCTAAAGGAAAGATAATGTTATCTGCTGTCCCTTGGTACACAGGTAGAATATTCATATTACTAACTGTACTCTGATCTTATTCCCTCCATTACTCTCTTATTCCCTACCCCCGACTCATCTACCAAACTGTTTGTTTGCAATAGGCCCCTCTCCTTCTGTTCTCATCCCTGCTATATTCAATTAAGGATGCCTACATGAGCATGGCTGAGTCAGTCACTTACTTCAAGGGCAACTTCCTGGTAGCTACACCACTGAGGAGTGTGATCCTCCTCCCCAGCCCCGTTAACTATTAATACCTGTCATTAACTCCAGTGGGAGGGGGACAGCACTCATTGCACACCCCTCCCAGGTTTTCTTAAAAAATTAAGCCAGATGATGGCTCTTAGAAGGCTGAGAGTGGAGAATTGGACCAAGCCAGGCATGTTGGAGGACATCTTTAATCCCAACACATAGGAGGCTAAGAAAGGTGGATCTCTGCGTTCAAGGCTTGCTTGCTCCACATAGCAAATTCCTGGCCAACCAAGGGTACACAGTGAGACCCTGTCTCAGAAAAACAACAAAACAAGAACAGAAGACAAACAAGGGGGAATCCCTGGATATCATAAAATTCAGGAGAAAAATCTAGACTTAGAATTGTGAAGCTTTCTTTCAATAAAACTCAGTTAAGAACTATAATTGTAGGGGACTGACATCTTTTTTGATTTTCAAGACAGGATCTCTCTTTGCAGCCCTGGCTATCCTGGACTCTTTTGTAGACCAGGCTGGCCTCTCAGAACTCATGAAGCTCCGCCTGTTTCTTTCTCTGGAGTGCTGGTACAACAGGCACTCACACCACACGAGCTCCCACACTGTTTCTTTTTTGTTTTGTTTTTCAAGACAGGGTTTCTCTATGATAACCTTACCTGTCCTGGACTCACTTTGTAGACCAGGCTGGCCTCGAACTCACAGCAGTCCACCTGTCTCTGCCTCCTGAATGCTGGGATTAAAGGCGTGCACCACCATGCCTGGCCCCACACTGTATCTTAAAGAGGACTCACAGTGGCAGCTAAAGGGCATGGGGAAGCCGCCTGCCAGAGTAGCTCTGCCAGCGACCTCAGTGGTGTCTGTTGAAGTTCTGTTAAAGGTTTTACTTAGAAGCAAACTCATCCCTACAGACTAAGTTTGAAGGTACATATACTTACCTTCTGGTATGTTCTGAGGGGGCTTGTAATTGAAATCTGTTGAGAAATCTGGCCCCTCACAGAGCCGGTGACATGCTATTGGGAAAACAGGTTCCAATAGAGCAAGGCGAGATTCAAAATAGTCCTTGATCGTTTCTTCTGCAACCCTGGACAGCCTAGTGAGAGAAGAGGGAAGACAATGGTGTAACAGGTGTGCACTCAGACCTCGGAATGCTCATGGAGGACTGCCATTAGCTTGAGACCAGCTTGGGCTGAAGTGAGGCCCTATCTCTGAAAACCTTTTTTTTTAAATTGTGTGTGTGTGTTTTCTGCTTCCATGTAGTCTCTGTGAGAGTGTCAGATCTCTTGGGACTGAAATTACAGACAATTGTGAACTGCCATGTGGGTGCTGGCTTTGAACCTGGGTCCCTTGAAAGAGCAGGGACCAGTTCAGCTGTGCTGAACTCTCCAGCCCCTGAAACTTTTAATGTAGGTGTACTGCAATTATTGTTAGCAAATTTTAAAACTTCAGTTACCCTGACTTGATCATTATGTATTGTGTACTGTATGATCACACTGTATCCAACTGTACAATTAAAATTTAAAGTATATATATTAGGGGTAGGGGATGTAGCTCAATTGCCTAGCACTCATGAAACCCAGGGTTGATGACTACCACCACATAAACCAAGTATGAGGACATGTGCCTAGTACTTAGGAGGAAGATAAGGAAGATCAAAAGTTCAAGGCCAAATAAAGCATTTAAAAAAGGGCGAGGGGGGGGGGAGCCTGGTGGTGGTGGTGCGCACCTTTAATCCCAGCACTGGGGGGAGGTGGGGGCAGAAGCAGGCATATCAGTATTGAGTTCCAAGGCCAGCCTGGTCTACAAAATGAGTTCAGGACAGCCAAGGTTACAGAGAAACAACAACAAAAAGGTTGAAGGCCAGCTCAACTACAGTGAGTTTGAGGCTAGCCTGGAATACGTGAGACCTTGCTTCTATCTCCTTGCAAATGGGAAACACCCAAAGATGTACTTAAACTTACAATGCCATAAAGACTGCCCAGTAACTGCTTCTAAACCTTTCCCCCAGTTCCTAGGCCCTTGCACACGTCTAAAACAATTGTTCTACCACTGAGCTATATCCCTAGTCCTGGTTTCACCTTTTAGAAACTGTGATGGTCTCCTCCTCCTCCTCCTCCTCCTCCTCCTCCTCCTCCTCCTCCAGCCCTGGCTGTCCTGGATTCGCTTTGCAGACCAGGCTGGCCTCGAACTCACATTGATTCTGCATGCCTCTGCCTCTGTGGTGGGATTAAAGGTGTGCACCATATACCCACGGGGAGGCCAGAGGCCAGCATTGTGTTTCATCCTTTATCGCTCTCTGCCCTATTCCTTCAAAGCAGTTTTCTCCCTAAATCTGGAACTATCCAGTTAGACTGGCAGCCAGAATGGCCCCCAGCAACCTGCAGTCTCCAACATCTCAATGCTGTGGTGTGAATGAGACCATGCACACCCACCTTGTTCACTAAACTCGTGGTTGCACACTTACCACTAAGCCATCTCTTTGGCCTTTCTTCACTTTCTGTGTTGAAGTAGGATTTCACTACATTGCCCAGACTGGCCTTGAACTCATTTTGTAGCCCAAGTAGGGCTTGAGTTTGCAATCGTACACTTTAGCTGCCTGAGCAGCTGCAATTATAGCTGAGCACACAATTCAGCACCATCTTTGTGAAAAGGAACTACTCTGGCCTTTCAATTTCCTTTTCAGCCATTTGAGTTGTACAAGGGCAACTTCTACTCAGTCTTCATAATATAAGCTTTAAAACAGTGTCTGGCTTGACCACGTCCCCTGGATGGGGAGACCTGGTGGCACTCAGAGGAAGGATAGCAGGCTACCAAGAAGAGACTTGATACCCTATGAGCAAATACAGGGGGAGGAGGTCCCCCTCAGTCACAGCCATAGGGGAGGGGAGTAAGGGGAAAATGAGAGGGAGGGAGGAATGGGAGGATACAAGGGATGGGATAACAATTGAGATGTAATATGAATAAATATATAAAATATATTTTATCTTTTTAATAAAATATATTTTTAAAAAATTTAAAAAAAAAAACAGTGTCTGGCAAAAAAAATTCACTTAGCACTTATCTAGTGCATGAGTGAAAAATTAGAAATGGAGCTGTCCTCAAACCTGAGCAAAGGAAGATGGCTGCCCACCTCACTGACAGGCTCTCTGCAATTACCTGATGTGTACAGAGAAAAAAAGGGATGAACTGGCTTCTAGATATTTGTCTTTTTTTGTTTGTTTTTTGAGATAGGGTTCCTCCGTGTAGTCTTGGCTGTCCTGGAGTGTGTAGACCTGGCTTGCCTTGAACTTAGAAATCTGCCTGCCTTTTCCTCCGAGTGCTGGGATTAAAGGCGTGTGCCACCATGCTCTTCCAGAGATTTTTTTTTTTTTTTTTTTTTTAAATAAAAAACAAGGTTTCTCTGTGTAATAGTTCTCCCTGTCCCAAATGTCCTCTCTGTCCTGGAACTCGCTCCATAGACCAGGCTGGCCTCAAACTCACAGAGATCTACCTGACTCTGCCTCCCAAGAGATTGTTTAGACAGGTTGTCAGGTACACACAGAATGCAAGATACAACACAGTCCCCTGTCTAAAATTGAGGGTGTTTCTCCCCGGCTGTCTCACCAGGGACTTCGGGGAATAATGAGCACCTCATCTTCCCTTGCAATGTTTATGGAAGGTATTGCCAAATAATTTTGTTGTCGTGTGGACCTGGGGATGGAACTGAAGGCTTTCACATGCTAGGCAAAAGCTTTACCACAGAGGACACCCCAGCACATCAAAAGAATTCTTCAGTGATAGAAACATTAACTTATTACAAAATATGGTTTAGAATAGACTTGAAAAAATAATGCACTTGAATAGGGTAGAGAGAAAGTGAGGAAAACACAATGTCCGCCTCTGTTCTCCACACACACACACATGTGCACACCAACTGTTAGCCAATGTAAGAGTAGACTTAACTTTTTTGAGAGTTTTATATAGTCTAGACTGGCCATGAGCTAGCTGTGCAGCCAAGGACTACCCTGACCTCTAGGTCTTCTTTCCCTGAGCTCCTAGGTGCTGCTGTTATAGGTGTATGCCACTATGCTTGGTTTTTAAAGAAGTGTTGAGGGCTAGACTCAGGGCTCTGCACTTTAACCAGCTGAGCTACATCAGCTCTTAGACTTATCATTTAAAGATGTTTCCAGGGTTTTCTATGATTTTTGTAAATTGTACAAAAGTAATACATATGCCACTAAATTCACAATCTACTAAAACAAGAAACACAACAGGATAATCTTCTTAAACATTTTCCTACTCGAACCATTCCAAATATGCTATCTTCAAATAGCCGTTATCCCACTGACTGAACCATGGTACATACACCTGACACTTACGTCTCCAAGTGGCTCTTCAGCAGTTCATAGACAAGCACATTGTTACACTGTTTTGCAAAGTATAATGCACTATTTTGGTGTTTTGACAAAATGTTGCAGTCCGCTCCCCATTCAATCACAAGGCTCACAATGTCTGAATTTCCTCTTTTGCATGCCTAAGTCAGAAAAGAGTGGCATTTCTTATTGTAAACCATAGTGACTTCAGTTTCTCCGCACATGTCTGGCAGCTCTTTTTCAAGAGGACAAAGTGTAACACAGGAAAGGAACCCATCTGGGACCAAGCCCTAGCACACATCAGCAACAAAGGAGCACTGAGGAAGTACACAGTGCTGTGAGGAGGAGCGTAGTCCCCAGGGCACACACTGACACCTGTCCAGGCTCTCCAGACCGTCTCTACAGTCCTGCCCGTCCCTCTCAGGGCCTGCTTCACCTTACAACAGTGCCTTCTCACAGCTGATGGCCAGCTCCGACTTGCCTTTGGCTGCCAGAGCTCCCTAGCAGGACTCAGGAAAATCAGCTATCACCTTTTCTGTTTTGTGAATTCAATCTCTAAAATGCTCACTTGATCCCTGTCATTATTTAGGTAGACTAACATTAATTACTTCACTTACTTCAGGAACCTCCAGACAAGTCTGCAAACTGCTTGTCTTTTCCTGAATCCACTCTCCCCACTGAACATTAGAACAAGCCCACCCTTTAATCTGGACGCTTCCTTCTCAGTCTCCCAAGTGTCCTCAGGAACACACCCAATGCCAAATAGTTCCGTAGAAAATGCTGGTATCCCCATTCCTGTGCTCTTCCTTCCAAGGGGCAAGTGTCTATTGTCCACTAGTTTCTCAGTAAGGCAGTACTTTAATGTGCCACCTCTGGTGAATATATGTGATAGTAACAGACAGACAAGAAAGACTAAAGACAAAATCTCAGACTGTTTACACAAACCCAAATCAGGTTATTAGAACACCGGGTTCAGGACAAGCCTGAGGTTGTAGCGCAATGATTCACTGCTCATACCTAACAGAGTGGAACCTGGCATTGCAGACAAATCCCTGCTTACATCATAGCTTATGCAAGGCTGTACCTAAGGGGCAAGGTAAGACATCTATGGACACCTGGCTCTGCTGAGTACTAGCAGCACTGTGAGCCAGAAACCTGGAACTACTGCAGAGCTGCTCGGGGCAGAGGCCAGTGAGGTACATGCAGGTACACGCAGGTACATGCAGGGTGGTTGGGAGCAGCAGCAGATTCAATTCAACAACCTTCAGCTCAAACACATGTAAGCCATAATTCCAAAGGAGATGGGGGGTTCACCAAATACACAATAACGACAGCACACTGTCTTCCTTTTCTACTCCCAGGCCTCTAAACCTGTGGAGATGGATGCCGAGCACCCTTTTATGTGACTACAGGGATCCTGGTTGTTCTGCCACTGCAGCTTTGGGGCACCTTCGTCACATTACAGATTCCTCTAGACAAAGTCATTAAGCTGAATAACAGACCTCTGATGTCAGGTTAATTGGCATTGGCCATTATTAATTGCTTCTAGGAAAGCCTGTCTCTGTCTAGCTTAGCAGACAAACTCTTCCTTCTGCCTTGGGGAATGAGAATCCACGCGTCTAGAAGCCATTCAAGACATCCATGCATCCATCTGTAAATCTCTAATAAATTACACTCTGCAACCCTGGATTTGTTTGCCTTTTTCCAGCACCTTCTAGTCTAGCGGAGTTCTCATTTACTGAAACACCTGCAGCCCCATCCCCCCCCCCCCCCCCCCCCCCCCCCCCCCCCCCCCGCTGCTGACACGTCTCTTCTAACTCAGCGCCCACTGTGCCCACCTCATGACTCTTGCTCCGTCCTGTAGACTGAGTATTCTGGTACCTCACTGATCCACCTGTACTACGCGGGAGCTGCGGCAGCCCAGGGACAACCTTGCTCCTATGCTTTTCACAGTCTGCAGCACCAACATGAACACCCAGTGTGAAGCTGAAGACTTACTTTCATGAGTGCAGTCTCACCATTGCTTTGCTGGGCATTTACGAAAGCTCCAGCTTCCAAAAGAATAGCCACAGTGGTTAGAAAGTTCTATTAAAAAACAAGAAACAAATTTAATTCCAAGAATTCTTGAAAAGACAGAGCTATCTTCTAGATGTTTTGCAATCAGGAAAAAGACTCAGCAGACTCAACTTCATGCAGGTGAGTGGTCACCATCCCCAACTCTTCACTGTGGCTGCAGGAGCCCAACTGCTGAGCTGGGTCCCTCACTGATCTGTCAGCAAATGCTGCTGCAGCCTACTCCCTGGCTTCTATCTGAGAAATTCTACATGTGAGTCCTCTAAATAATTTAATATTGAAATAAATACCGGCAGTGTAAAGTAGAGCTTGCACTCATTATAAATTACCAACTAGGTAAGTCAAATTTTGAACCTGAGTATAAAGTACTCCTAATAGCAAAAATTAAATCATATGTCACAGACCCATTGAAACTACAAAACACCATATTTTTTGGACCATAAAATGTACTCAGTTTTCCCAGCACTCGGGAGGAAGAGGCAGGCAGATCGCAGTGAGTTCGAGGCCTGGTCTACAAAGCGAGTCCAGGACAGCCAAGGCTGTCTGGGGGTGGGGGCTGAATGTACCCAGTTTTTAGAGCAGAAAAACAGTAAAAACAGCAATTGGACCATAAGGTGCACCCTAATCGCCTCCCCCCACACACTTTTGGGGGTGGGAAGTGCATCTTATGGTCCGAAAAATACGGTAAGACTACGTGACATATGACCTTTATCTTGTACTACAAAACAAAACAAAAAACCCAAACCAAACCAAACCAAAAAAACATTCTTAGTGTCCTTTTATGCAGTCAAGTCTCAAACCTTCTCAGCAGCATGAATGAGGGCTGTGGTGCCGTTTTTCTGGCGCCCATTCACTTTTGCACCTTTGGTGATAAGGAGTCTCAGAAGGTCGTCCTGCCCTCCTGCTGCAGCCAACATCACCAGGGTCATCCCACTAGAGTCCTGTGACAGTTCATTAATGAGAAACCATGTTAGCCTTTTTTTAAAAAAGGATTTTCTATTATTATTATTATCATCATCATAAATTCACATTACATCCCAATTGTACTCCCAACTCTTAACTTCCTGTTCCCACCCTCCCCCACCCTCTGACCACAGCCTTACAGGTCTCATCTGGATGGCCTGCATCCCCTTCGTCTGGGTTCCCACAGGGCCTCTTCACTCAGGGGCAGTGATCAAATAGCGGGCACCATTATTCTTATCAGAAGGATCATGTTAGTCTTTAGTCAGAAACATTTTAAAAGCGAGTCTTTTCTGTCAAGGTATTTTTAAGGGAAAAATCACTAAAGCACATTGACTTAAGCATCCACTTAGGCTGCTTATTAAAATATTCTACTAAGTAATCAGAAACTAAAATCTTTAGGATGTTTTGTGTATGTGTTCGTGAGGGTGAGGTATATGTATGCGTATGTGTGCTCATACATATAGAGACCATTGTTTTCCTCAAATGCTGGGGCTGGAGAGAAGGCTCAGCAGGTAAGTGTACCACCTGCTCTTGTAGAGGTCTTGAGTTCAATTTCCAGCACCCACATTGTAACTTACAACCATCTATAACTGTAGTTCCATGGGATCTGATGCCCTCTTTTGGTATATAGACATACATGTAGATAAAATACCCATATAAATAAAATACATAGAAAAATTAATCTCAAAAATTAAATAAATTCCCTGTAACAAATTTGTTATCATGTTTTCTTGGTATAAAATGAATGGCAAATTGAGGCAGATGCTCAGTTCCCTATGAAATCCAAAGCATTGTTTAAAATGACCAGATTAAAGAGTTTCATTAAATGGGGCCAGTTATGGTGGCAGATCTGAGTTAGAGGCCAGCCTGGTCTACAGAGTGAGTTCCAGGACAGCCAAGGCTAAACAAAGAAACTCTGCCTTGAAAAAAACACACCAAACCAAACCAAACCAAACAAAACCTCTGAGAGTATAATCATATAATCTTGTCTAAAGATGAAACACTTAAAAATCATAAAACATATTCAACAGATGAACCTATGTAAATATAAAAATTTCTAGAGCCAGATGTACTTGAGAAGTTTACACAAGAGAATCACAACATATCCGAGGCTAGCCTGGGCTAAATAATGAGACTCTATTTCAAAAGGATAAAAAAAGGAAAACTCCTAACAATTCAGATCTCACCTAAAAACCAGAGGAAAAAAATAATATGCTTGGAGCTGGAGAGATGGCTCAGAGGTTAAGAGCACTGGCTGCTCTTCCAAAGGTCCTGAGTTCAATTCCCAGCAACCACATGGTGGCTCACAACCATCTATAATGAGATCGATCTGGTGCCCTCTTACGTATGGCCTACAGGTGTACATGCAAGCAGAACACTGTATACATAAGAAATAAATCTTAAACAAAACAAATGAACAAACAAATACCTAATATGCTTCCATGTAAAAACAAAAACCAAAAAGTTCATACACATTGGTAAGAAAAATCTTGAGTGACATTAAAAACTGGGTAATTTTTTTTTTAAAAGATTTATTTATTATGTATACAGTAATACATCAATATGCATCAGAGCACATTATAGATGGTTGTGAGCCACCATGTGGTTGCTGGGAATTGAACTCAGGGCCTCTGGAAGAGCAGTCGGTGTTCTTAACCACTGAGCCATCTCTCCAGCCCCAAAACTGGGTAATTATTATATACAAGCTACTTTCAAAAACATTAATAATAGCCACATAAAAAGGGAAGTTCTTTTACACCCCTTACCATTACAATACATCCCCAGACATGGTTTGAGTGAGAACTGTCCCCTATAGACTCAAGTATTTAAACCCTTGTTTTCCAGTAGGGGCAGCCATGCTGGGGACGCATGCACTGATACAGGCCTGCCCTACTTCAGTTTACACTCTGATCTACACTTTGTGTTAGAGGTGGTGAGCTCTCAGCTTCCTGCTTCTGCTACCACACCTGCTGCCTCCACGACTCCCCACCATGATGGAGTCTTATCTCTAGAACTGTTTGCCCACAGACTCTTCCTTAAGTTGCTTCTGGTCATAACATTTTATTATAGCAACAGAAAAATAAATAATACATCACTAAACCAGTCATTTGGGAGAGCCTGAAATCTCAAGGACTCTAATGCACTATTACACGATCTAGAGTGAACATGTATTACTTTTCTAGGAAAATAACTGAACTACCATATTGTGCCTGAACTATTTTCCATGCTTCTTTGTGAGATCTGTCCCCCACCAAACACAATACCTCTTGATCCAAGTTATATTCTTCATTTGAGTTCAGTGCAACCTTCACAGCAATATAATCTCCATTTTTCACAGCATCCCTCAACATATCTATAATGAAAGGAAAGGTAGTATTAGATTTTATAAATCTAGATTTGTAGAAGAGCCAAATAATTTGCAAATCACTCACTACTTGTAATCTTATTTGTTGTGCTCAAGGTCTCGTCTTCTCCATCAAGGTGCTTTTGGAAATCTTCTATTTTCATCCACTCCAACTGCAGGTCCATCCCCAAACTCAGAATCTGCTGCCTGCCATCTAGAATACACAAAGGCATCATTAATATGCAATCCTAGGGAGTACTATCAAAAAACAAAATTTTTATGCATGCCACATTTAAATTTTATTCTTTTAGCCAGGAGTGGTGGTGCACACACCTATTCCCAGCACTTAAGAGGCAGAGGCAGGTGGATCTTTTGTGAGTTTGAGGCCAGCCTGGTCTATAAAGCGAGTCCAGGACAGCCAAGGCTACACAGAGAAACCTTGTCTTGAAGAAAAAAAATATTTTTTATTATCTTACTTCGTGAGGGTTTCAAGACAGGGTTTCACTGTATAACCTTGGCTGTTCCTGAATTTGCTCTGTAGTCCAGGCTGTCCTTGAACTCAGAGAGCTGCCTGCCTCTGCCTCCTGAGTGCTGGGATTAAAAGTGTGAGTACCATCACCTGGCTTAATTTTTTGGTTTTTGTTTGTTTGTTTGTTTGTTTGTTTGTTTTGGGTTTTCGAGACAGGGTCTCTCTGTGTAGCCTTGGCTGTCCTGGACTCGCTTTGTAGACCAGGCTGGCCTCGAACTCACAGAGATCCACCTGCCTCTGCCTCCCAAGTGCTGGGATTAAAGGCATGCGCCACCACGCCCGGCTAATTTTTTGTTTTTAATCAGCTTATAAACTAATAAGTTTCATAGTTTTTTGTTTTTTTTTTTTTAGCTAAGCCATCCCACCCCCGTCTCTGTCCTCTCTCCCACCCCCCACATCTCAGCTAAAACCTTAACTCACGGCACTCCCTCTCCTGTTCTTTCATATCACATATATTCAACTAAACCCTCTTATATTTTTACTTGACTTGCAAAGTCACGGGTACTCCAGTAGCTTTTTCAAGTCTTCCCCTGGCTCCACTATCTACTTCAACTATCTTGCCTTTAGTTTTCTCCCTTTCCACTTTTTTCTTTAATGCCTTATTGATTTTTATTTTATGTACATTGGTATTCTGCTTGCTTGTATGTGTGTGTGATGGTGTCAGATCCCCTAAAACTGGAATTACAGACAGGTGTGAGCTGCCATGTGGGTGCTGGGAATTGAACCTGGGACCTCTGGAAGAGCAGCCAGTGCTCTTTTTTTCTTTTTCTTTCTTTTTTTTTTTTTTTATGATTGATTAACTATACAGTGTTTTGCCTGCATTTACACCAGAAGAGGGCGCTAGATCTCATTATAGATAGTTGTGAGCCACCATGTGGCTGCTAGGAACTAGATTCAGGACCTTTGGAAGAGCAGTCGGTGCTCTTATCTGAGCCAGTGCTCTCGCCAGCTGAACCAACTCTCCAGCTCTCCCCCTTTCCACTTTCATTTCACTTATATTTTACTATTCTCCTCCCCTAAGGCCCCCCACGAAGAGCCTGTTTCTATTTCTCTAGGTTCTACATGTGTCCTATGATAAACTCCCAGAGGATTTGAAGCTATGACTCTCATTACAAAAGAGAACATGTGGCATTTGGGGGTCTCCCCTCACCATATGACTTCGCATAATAAACTTTTTTCTAGTTCCATTTATTTTCATACAAATTTCATTTTTTTTTATAGCTGAGTAATATTCTATTGTGTGCATGTAGCATATTTTCTTTGTCTCTTCATCAGTTGATTCCATTTCTAGGTTAATTCCACTTCCTAGTTGTTGTGAATTGAGAGGCTATGAACACAGATGTGCAAATACCTCTGTATTAAGATAGAAACGTCTTTGGATATATGCTCAGTTGGTTAAGAGGTTGGTCTAGTTCTTGTTTTGGGTCTTTGTTTTATTTGTTTTTACTTTTAAAGAAAACTCCAGATTAATATGTATACTTTTAACACAAGTCAGTACATAACTGAATCTTTTCTTTCATTGCTAAAATTTTAATTTTCTTGGGCAAATGACAAACATCCACATCAAAGGTAAACTATAATTGCAAAATACAAATGAGGGGGGCAGCGTTGTTATATCAGGATGTTCTTGCTTCAGTCTCCTAAATGCTGGAATTACATATATGTACCTCCAGACTCAGATACATGGTACAGTGGATTAGAACTCAGGGCTCTGAGCATGCTATGCAAGCCCTCTACTAACTGAACTACGTCCCAATGCCTCTGCTAAGTCTTTCTGTCTTTGGCCATTCATTTTAGATACACATTGCTTCTACCATTTACATTAAGTTATTCTTTATGTGCAAACCAGTCTGTATGTAAGTACAAATCATTGCTCATGATGCTTCCCTTCCTGCTAGAAGCAAAATGCTCACACAGGACAACAGGCCACATCTCAGATCTACTGACAGTCTACTCCTACAGCTAATGGTCCTCAAGCCCTGAACACTAGAAAGCACTTGTTCAACCCATGTTTACACTGCAACAATACCTGATACGCATATTGAGGATAGTCTAAAATGTCTTTAATAAAATGAAAGCCAGAGCAGAGACTGGTGGCTCAAACCTAGAATCCTAGCACTTGAGAGGATGAGGCAGTAAGGGCTATACCTATGCTAGGCTTAACCTGGGCTGTGTGAGACCTTCTCAAGAAACAACGCCGGGTATAGTGGTGCACATCTTTAATCCCAGCACTCAGGAGGCAGAGGCAGGCGGATCGCTATGAGTTCGAGGCTACCCTGGTCTACAAAGCAAGTCTTGGACAGCCAAGATTACACAGAGAAATCCTGTCTCGAAACAAAACAAAACAAAACAAGAAACAAACATAACAAAAGCCAACTAATAGGATGTGATGGTGCATGCTTATAATCCCAACATTCAGAAGCCAGAAACAGGACTGTCACAGGTTTGAGGTTCACCTAGTCTATATAGTGAGCTCC
>OU015746.1:130491410-130519030 GCA_907169655.1 Acomys percivali | reverse complement strand
AGTGAGCTCCAGGCAAGTCAGAGTAATATAGCAAGAACTTGTCTTTAAGAAAACAAAACAAGAGGCTGGGCCTGGTGGCGCACACACCTTTAATCCCAGCACCCAGGAGACAGAGGCAAGTGGATCACTCTGAGTTCGAGGCCAGCCTAGTCTACAAAGTGAGTCAGGACAGCCAAGGCTACACAGAGAAACCCTGTCTCGAAAAAAACAAAAAAACAAAAGCAAAGCAAAACAAAACAAGAGGCTGGAGAGGTGGCTCAGCATTTAAGAGCACTTGCTGCTCTTCCAGAGGACTTAGGTTCAATTCCTAGCACCCACATGGCAGCTCACAGTTCATAAAACTCTGAATCTCCTGCTCCCGCCGATCCAATTCCCTCACATGCAGGCAAAACACCAGTATAAGTAAAATAAAAATAAATTACTTTAAAAAAAGAAGGAAGAAAAGGAAGGAGGAGGAAGAAGAAGGAGGAGGAGGAAGAGGAGGAGGTAGAGGAAGAGGAGGTAGGAGGAAGACGATGACGAAAACAAAAGCCACAAAAGCCAGGCAGTGGTGGCCCACGCCTTTAATCCCAGCACTCGGGAGGCAGAGGCAGGCAGATAACATCTGAAGTCTCCCTATTCTATTAAGGATTTGATTTCCATGTAAGGAAATCATGATTTCCATGTGTGGATAATCTATTATCCTGAAATAGTGACCTAGAGCTTGTTTATTCTATAAGCACAAGACAGTTGGTATCTGTCTCCTTTTCTCCATCTCATAGATATGCATTTGTCTGACTGAAGACTGTTGTGTTAATTAATTAATACAGCCTTCCTAATGTCAAGTAAATAGGTTTTTTACATTAAAACCAAGACATGTGTGTGGGTATTTTGCTTGCATGTATGTGTGTGTCACGTGCATGTACTATCACCCTCGGAGGCTAGAAGGGGTAAGATCCCACGGAACTGGAGCTACTGACAGTTGTGAACAGCCAAGTGGGTGCTGAACCTGGCTACTCTGCAGGAGCAGCCATCTTTCCAGCCCAACTGCTACAGTTTATATAGTAGCCTTTGAGCGCTACTGACACAATTGGATTTAGCTTCTGAGTCTTCCACATAAATCTTAGAGTTAGTATTTGTAATTCCACGGGAAACTGTTTTGTTTTTGCAGTCCTGAGGATGGAAATCAGGGCCCTGCACCGTATCACCGAGCAAGATCTCCCCAATGCTAGGTGGTTTGATTCTACGAATTGCAGGATATGATCAGTTTAAAGTAAATAACAAATCTGTAAAAACATCTTTCTATTAATAAAAATGGTATAAAAAGATTTTAATAGCTTCCTTACAGCGCTGGGGATACCCAGGTCTTCACATAAGCTAGGCAAGCAAGTTTCAGTGACTTCTAAGAAATGTTTTTGCAGTTTTCTCCATACAGATATTATGTTACCTCTTAGATTATTCTTAGTAATCTTTTAAGTATTACATGTTGCTTGGATGCTTTAGGAGCAGTGATGAACCTGGCAGGCTGAGGTAAGATTATTAATTTGAAGCAACCTAGACTACACAAGACCCTATCTCAAGACAAATCCTTTCAAAAGTCCATAATGCAAACCTACATCTGGAGATGAGGTTTTTCGAGAACATTTAGTGTGTTAAATATTCTGGGTTTTTGTTTTGTTTTGTTTTGTTTTTTGTTTTTAATTTCAATGTAGGGTCTGGAGAGATGGCTCAATGATTAAGAGCACTTGCTGCTCCTGCAAGGGGAACAGGATTGGGGTTCAGTTCCCAGGAACTATACTGTGGCTCGCTACCACCTGTCCCTACAGTCCCATGGTATCCAATGCCTTCTTCTAACCTCTGTGGGCATCAGACACTCATGTGGAACTGTACTCTCACACACACATGCATAACACTCACACAAATAAAACTAAAAAATTATTTTTCAATAATAAAATAAGACTGGGTGTTTTAATCTCAGAATTTGGGAGGCAGAGACAGGAGGATTGCTGTGAGCTGGAGGCCCAGCCTTATCTACACAAGAGCTCCAGGCCAACCAGGGCTATGTAGTGAGACTATATCTCGATGATGATGATGATGATGATGATGATGATGATGATGATAATAATAATAATAATAAAAATAAAATGTACTTAAAGGAAACATTAAAATCTATTCCTTGATATGTATTAGATTAGACAATTTCAAATAAGGTCAAGTTATCTTGTGCCTGGTATGGTGGCACATGCCTTTAATCCTACCACTCAGGAAGGCAGAGGCAGGTGGATTGCTGTGAGTTCTAGGCCAGCATGCTAGTCCAAGACAGCCAAGGCTATAGAGAGAAACTGTCTCAAAACACCAGAACAAGGAAGCAGAGGCAGGTGGATCTCTGTGAGTTCGAGGCCAGCCTGGCTGGCCTACAGAGTGAGTTCCAGGACAGCCAGAGCTGTTACACAGAGAAACCCTGTCTCAAAAAAACCAAAACCGGGGCTGGAGAGATGGCTTAGAGGTTAAGAGCACTGGCTGCTCTTCCAGAGGACCTGAGTTCAATTCCCAGCAACCACATGGTGGCTCACAACCATCTGTAGTGGACTCTGATTCCCTCTTCTGGTGTACATGAAGACAGCGTACTCATATACATAATAAATAAAAATCTTAAAAAAAAAAAAAAAAAAAAAAAAAAAAACCAAAACCAACCAACCAAACACCAGAACAAGAAAAAGAAGAAGGAAAAAAGATATCTTGTGGCAGGACATTTGACCACAATGAATCCCCAGAACATGAACTGTAAAACCTGTTTCTAATTGTGGTATGGCTCAGTCTTTGATTTTAGAGCTTTCTGTTTACTGTAAACAAGTGCTTGTACTCTAGCTCATCCCTAGAGCAACCATTTAATCCCAGTCTGTAGGAGCAGAGACAAGAGGGTCTCTGAGTTCCAGGTCAGCCTGGTCTACACAGTGAGTTCCAGGTCAGCCTGGTCTACACAGTGAGTCCCAGTACAGCTAAGGTTATACAGAGAAATCTTATCAAGAAAAAACAAAATAAATAAATACAATATCCCATTCATACAGGTGCAGTTTTATTTTATTTTATTATTTTTTGGTTGGTTTTTCAAGACAGGGTCTCTCTGTGTAGCCTTGGCTGTCCTGGACTCAATTTGTAGACCAGGCTGGCCTCGAACACACAGCGATCCGCCTGCCTCTGCCTCCCAAGTGCTGGGGTTAAAGGCATGCGCCACCACGCCTGGCCCAGGTACACTTTTAAATTCCTCCTTCCCATAGCTTTTACATTTTGTATTCTACACAAGAACCTTCCCTTCTCAAAATGTTAAAGATAACACAATAAGGTCTCATTTATATTTTCCACAAAGTTAAAAATAGACAGCAAGTTGTGACAGTACGCAGTTACTATCTAACATTCAGGAGGTAGAGATAGGAGGGTCCTGACTCATGGCTGAAGATGGCCTTGAATTCTCAAGTTCCCTTGCCACTACAACAGGGCTGGTGTCACCATGCAGTTTTTATAGGATCATTTTGGAATGAAATATTAAGATAAAAAATTAAACTAAAGGGGGCTAGAGAGATGGCTCAGTGGTTAAGAGCGCCACCTGCTCTTCCAGAGGTCCTGAGTTCAATTCCCAGCAACCACATGGTGGCTCACAACCATCTATAATGAGATCTGGTGCCCTCTTCTGCAGATAAAGCACTCATATACAATAAATAAATAAATAATAAAGAATCTTTTTTAAAAAAATTAAATTGAAGCTGGGCGCAGTGGTGCACACCTTTAATCCCAGCACTTGGGAAGCAGACAAGTAGATACTGTGATATCAGCTCTGGTCAACAGAGTGAGTTCCAGAACAGACAAGGCAACACAGAAAAACCCTGTTTTGAGAATTAACAACAAACAAATGAACAAAATTAAGATGGAAAATAGAAATCTTTAAGGGTATTATAAGAGCTTAGGAAATATTTGATGCATCTAGATGTCAAAGCATGACCTGAGTCTTCAATATTAAGTTATTCAGGAGATCCAAATAAAAAATCTTATGACATTCTGAGAGAAGATTAGATAATACGGGGTACACGACACTCTAAAAGCACTCTACTTGGACAATGCCAGGCAAACTCACCAGAATTCTCATCCATTTGGCATGCACTGTCTGAAACTTCTTGATCCCCTTCTGCAGCGATGTGCGCCCAGGTGTCGGTCTCGCCTCTATCCTCTCGTTTTTCTTTAAGTGGACATGTGTCCTCCTTGGGTTTGTGACCATCTCTGGTTTTACCATCCACTGCTATTTCTTCTCTTTTCCAATTATTCTCAACAGCATCATTTTTTTCTTCTGTTGTTTTTTTAAATAAATCAAATGCACTTCTGATTTCCTTAAGTGCTAGTGCAAAAATTAAAGCAATGGTTAACCATTAGTTGTAAATTTGTTACAATCAAAAGAAAGTCTGTATTCATGCTGAATAATACTTGCTGTGGTTCTAAAACAAGGTAAGATTTACTATTAAAGTCACACAAAGTCTGGGGTTTTTTTGGTTTGGTTTTGGTTTTTCGAGACAGGGTCTCTCTGTGTGGCCTTGGCTGTCCTGGCCTCGAACTCACAGTGATCCGCCTGCCTCTGCCTCTGCCTCTGCTGGGATTAAAGGTATGTGCTGTCTTTTTATTGGCTATCAGAAAGCAGAGACAAAGGACTATTCATTCAAATCTGCTTGAGTAGCTTTTCCTTTCTTCCTTTTCTTTTCCCTTTCAAAAAGAAATTTCTTTTTCTTTTGTAGAGGAGAGATTAATTTCCCTGTGCATGGTGGACACACTCTACCAGACTAGATTCTTCATCTTGTATGCCAATTTCAAGTGCAGTTTTGCCTTAAACGGAACTACTATTTATTTCATGTATGTTAGTACTCAAGTCTGGTTTTCAATATTCCTGCTTGTAAAAACCTACCTAACCAGCATGTATAAGAGTCCTTCCAAATTGTCTACTGCTTTACATATTTTTTCCTAAACCCTGCCGCCACTTTTGGAGCTCAAGATAGACCCCAGGACCTTGTATGCTAAGCACACACTCTATCAATAATCTATATACCCAATTTTTCTTGCATTTTGTTTTTAGCTCAAAGCTAGCCGAATTTGATAGCTTTGGTCAGAGCTCTTATACCATGCTCCCTTCCCATTCAGCACCAGAAACAACTTCTGAACAAGCTCTAGGACACAGTCACACATGGGCCTTTCTCAGGGGTGTGCCAAGGATCGCTGAGATCCCCTCCTTCCACAGTCCTTTGTCACAACCATAGAAGGGTAGTTCAGAACTCTTAATCAGCAGTATTCACCCTGGACATCTTACCCATATATTAATTTGATAGTATTCTGAATCTCCAACAAGGCTCTGAAATGTAGTGAATGTTTCTTATATTGCTCAAACTGCAGTCCTTATAGTACTTTATGTATGAGCCACTGAGAGACAGGCATTACTACTGCCATGTCTGATTCCAGACCTAAGGTAAAATCTACTTTTACAACTGGAGATGTAGCGAAGCACTCAGTCAGCGTGAGTAAGACCCTGAGTTCCATCTCCAACATGAGGAGGAAAGAGCATTAAAACATGTGTAGCTGCCAGGTGTGGTAGTATACCCCTGCAATCCCAGATGCAGAAGCAGGCAGGCAGGCGGGGCTCTGTGAGGTTGAGGCCAGGCTCAAAAAACTAAAACAACAAAACACCCTAAGTCAGAAAACTAAATGGCATAACATGTAGGAAGGCTTGTGCACTCATGAGACTGAAGTTCGAACCTCCCTAATATAAGAATCAGGCCATATGAGTGTCTGAAACTCTAGAACTATGTGGGTGGACAGTGGATTGCTGGGGCTTGCTGGCTGCCAGCTCACCCCCACACTCTGCAGAAGGAAGACCCTGGCCCAAATAGGTAAAGTGTTGAGTGACAGAGAGGTGAACCTTACGCCTTCCTCTGGCCTCTGTGAGTACATGGGGCAAATGTGCACACACACCTCACACATATACACTAGAGAAACCCGAAATGCCTTAAAATTAAAATTGAGTGCCAACATGAATGTAGCTGCAAGTAGAAATTTTCACTCATTGTTTTGTCTTTCAAGACAGGGTTTCTTTATGTAGCCGCGGCTGTCCTGGACTCACTTTGTAGACAAAGCTAGCCTTGAACTCACAGAGATCCACCTGCCTCTGCTTCTCTGAGTGCTGGGATTAAAGGCATGTGGAAATTTCACTCTTAATACCATGTAACAGGACCAAAAAAAAAAAAAACCACAGAAATATTAAAAATGTTACAAAATTGCCTTCAAACTGTATATAATGTACATATAAATCAAAATTTGGATTTAAGACTTTGGTCCATTCCTAAGAAATCTCATTATATGTACATATATATATCACTGAAATAGAATGAGGAATCAGAAAATTTCTGGTCCCAAATATTTCAGAGAAGGAACACACAACCTTTATAATAAACTAAGTTTTGTTTTTCTGAGACAAGGTTCCTTTGTATAGTCTTGGCTATCCAGGAACTAGCTCTGTAGTCCAGAATGGCTTTGAACTCACAGAGATCCAGCTGCCCCTGCTGGGATTACAGGTGTACATCACCACTGCCCAGCAATAAACTAAGTTATTAAATGAAGTGTAAAGCTCTAAAATCCTTGAAGAACAAAATTTTATAACACTACAGGGTAGAAAAGAGATTATCTTTTGGGTAAACTAAGGTCTTTGTATAAAAGATGAGTTAGAGATACGGCTCAGAAGTTCAGAGTACTTACTGCTCTTGCAAAGAACCCCAGCTGTATTCCCAGTACCCTAAGAGTGGCTTAATCAGCTGTAAGTCCAGTTTCAAGAGATCCAATGTCCTTTCTAACCTTCACATGTAAATATATACACCCAGACACACACATATACACATAATATCAATTCATTTTAAAAATGTCAATAAACATGAAAATATTTTAATTTTTATACTTACATTTTAATCCCTTTGGCTCTTTTCTGTCTTTTTCTTCTTTGTCCAAATCATACCTTTTCTGGTATTTTTCTTTGGGTTCAATTTTTTTGGTCTCTTTCTCCTAAAGGACAATGAATACAAAACCCAAAACAAGCATGGATAAAGAGCTGATACTGTAATATTTGCAAACCAAGATATTCAAGCATCCAAGTCTGTCTACACATACTTGAGCACATAGCAGCTGATTATTCAATTTTCCTCCCACAGCTCAATCAAGATTATCTTTCAGACATGATAAACCTTTACAAAATGAAACTCAGGGCTGGAGAGATGGCTCAGAGGTGAAGAGCACTGGCTGATTTTCCAGGGGTGCCAGGCTCAATTCCCACAGCAGCTCATAACTGTCTGTAGCTCAAGATCTGATACCCTCATACAGTTATACATGCAGACAAAACACCAATGCACCTAAAATAAAAGTTTAAAAAAAGAATGCACAAAAAACAAAATGTGCCGAGCGTAGTGGTGCACGCATTTGGGAGATAGAGGCAGGTGGATCGATGTGAGTTCAAGGCCAGCCTTGTCTACAAAGCAAGTCCAGGACAGCCAAGGCTAACACAGAGAGACCCTGTCTCAAAAACCAAAAAAAACAAAAACAAAAACAAAACAAAAAAAGAAACTTGAAACTCAATTTTCTTTTAAGGATTTATTATTAAACGTGTTCGAGCATGCTGAGTATGGTGGCGCATGCCTTTATTGCCAGCACTCGGAAGACAGGCAGGCAGATCTCTGAGTTCAGAGGCCAGCCTGGTCTATAGTGTGAGTCCAAGACAGCCAAGGCTATAGAGAGAAACCCTGTCTGGGGGGAAAAAAGTGTTTTGAGCATAATATGGTAGTGCAAACCTTTACTCTCAGCACTAGGGAGGCAGGGACATGACTTCTCAGCAAGCTTGGTCTATACAGTGACCTTGTCTCAAATTAAACAAAAACGTGTGCGCGATCCAAATTCACTATATACATGTTTGAAAAATGAAAAATGTCATTGTGAAATCCATTCTTTTGTATAATAAAAACTAAACTGCTACAGAATTAAACTCTCTAGTTGGGGACTGCAGCAATGGCTCTGAGTTAAGAGCATTTAGGTTCAGTTCCCAGATCCCGTCTGAATAACTCCAGTTCCAGGAGATCTGATGCTCTTTTCTAGACTCTGCAGGCACCAGGTAGACACACAAGGTACACATCACATATGCACCAACACATTCATACAAATCTTTTCTTTTCTTTGTTTTTTTTTTTTTCCGAGACAAGGTTTCTCTGTGTGGCCCTGGCTGTCCCAGAACTCACTCTGTAGACCAGTCTGGCCTTGAACTCAAGAGATCTGCCTACCTCTGTCTCCTGAGTGTTGGGATTAAAGGTCACTACCATGCCAAGCCTACAAATAAAAAGGAAAACTTTCAATAAGCCATCATGATTATTTCTTTTATTCCTCTGTATTCTTATTACTTTACAGATGGTTTTGCTTTTATTTACGCTGTACATGTGGTTTCTAATGCTACACTTTCTGAAGCTTTCCTTCTGATATAGACCTTATATTTCAATTTACTAGTACAGTTCCCAATACACCAGTCTTTTCGTAACCATTTTCCCATGACTAGACATACTTACCAGCTTTTCCCTAAGGATAATACTACCACAAATATTTAAGTTTTTTCAGACAGAGTCTTGCTAAGTAGTCCCATGCCGGTCTAAAATTCCAACCCTCTGCCTCAGCTTTTCAAGTTCTCAGATTACAGTTATGTACCTGTAAATAGGACCTAATATCTTTCTGTAGCTTCAATTATGAGGTCATTTAACTCTATGTCATGGGGAAATAATTTTTTTTACAATTGAAACATGTTTTTGAATGTTCAATAACCAAGTATTAGTTCAAGCTCAAAACATACCAGCACATGATGTCAATCCTGCCTCATTCCTCAGCATACTCAGGACTATTGTATGCTTCTACCCTACAAATCTCCACTCCTACAGAAATACAATGGTTAGGGCTGGCATGTAGTTCAGTTACAGAGTGCATGCCTAGCATGCACAATACCTTTGGTTCAAGCCCTAGTGCAATACCTTTGGTTCAAGCCCTAGTGTTACATAAACTGGGTATGTTAGTACATACTTATGATCCTCGAATATGGACGATGAATATGATGGTCACTCTCAATTACATACACATCGCCAGTTCATTTAAGGCCATCCTGACACCTTATTTCATAATCTTTTGGCTTGAGATTAGAACAGCTTCTAACAATTTCTGAAGTAGCCCTAAATTATCTGCCATTTTATACTACATATTTGTGTAAGGGTACATTTTCCTCATCAATAATTATAAAATCAAAATATGGGTCAATTCCAAAAAATGTAGTCTGAAGTATCAAATAGTCAGCCAAAATTTAATTTTTTATATTCAAGTACACTCATTAGTATGCAAGCTTATATACTAAATGCTAAAAGTATATACACCAGAGATTGTTTTTAAAGTAAATTCTCTCTCTTTCTCTCTCTCTCTCATGGTTTTTCGAGACAGGGTTTCTCTGTGTAACAGCTCTGGCTGTCCTGGAACTCGCTCTGTAGTCCAGGCTGGCCTCGAATTCATGGCCTCTACCTCCCAAGTGCTAGGATTAAAGGCATGCACCACCACCACCCAGACTGTTTTGTTTTTTCAAGACAGGGTTTCTCTGTGTAACCTCTGCTTTACTGGACTCACTTTGTAGACCAGAATGGCCTTGAACTCACCATGATCCACCTGCCTCTCCTCCCTAAGTACTACCACAACTAGCTAAAATTAGTCTCTTTATGATTTGTTATGACTAAATATTTGTTTTGTATTATCTACTTTGTATATAAGGTCAAATAAAATTTTTGGAGGAAAAGGGATGAAGAGTGGAAATTTAACAAACCTTGAAATAGAAATTGATTCCCTGTCTCTTTAAAGTAATTAAAATTTCAAAACCAAGAATAAAAAGAAAAATCTTTTTTTCAAATAGTTCTTAACATTTTTTCAGAATTTTGAAATTTTCTATTTAAAAAACATAAAAATAAATTATTGTGATACTGGTATAAAATATTAAGTTTTTTTAAATAATTAAAAAACATAGTATTAATGTACTCTGTGTTCTTCTTCTTTTTTTTTTTTTTTTGGTTTTTCGAGACAAGGTTTCTCTGTGTATCCTTGGCTGTCCCGGACCTGCTTTGTAGACCAGACTGGCCTCGAACTCACAGTGATCCACCTGCCTCTGCCTCCCGAGTGCTGGGATTATAGGCGTGCGCCACCACGCCCGGCCTGTGTTCTTCTTTCTGTACTGAAAACTGGGAAAAATTCAAGATGAAAAAACTAGAAGTTGGAGAGCTGTCTCCATGGTTCAGTGTGTTTACTTAGCCAGGCGTGACGGCACATGCCTTTAATCCCAGGAGTTTGAGGCCAGCCTGGTCTACAGAGAGAGTTCCACAACAGCCAAAGCTGTTACACAAAGAAACCCTGGGGGGGAAGTGGGGGGAGATGTTACTCTCCCAGGACCACAGTTCAGTCCTCAGCACACATGTATTCATAGGTGCTCATACTGCCTGTGACTCCAGCTTCAAGAACTTACTTTCACAGGTACCTGCATACATGTAGCATGCACACATATAAACAAAAATAAAAATTTCTGGGCGTAGTGGCTTAGTTATTTTCCCGCTGCTGTGACAGACACTATGACTGAAGCAATTTATGAAAGAAGATGTTTTAAGTTGGGCGTGGTGGTGCACGCCTTTAATCCCAGGACTCAGGAGGCAGAGGCAGGTGGATCACTGTAAGTTTGAGGCCAGCATGGTCTAAAAAGCCAGTCTAGGACAGCCAAGGATACACAGAGAAACTCGTCTCAAAAAAACCAATAAATAAATAAATAAATAAACAAACAAACAAACAAACAGTGGCTTTGGTTACTTTGGCTTTGAGTGCTTAAAGATTTAAGCACATGCAGCCGTCCTCAGTGACACCACACTCACTAACTGCCTGGGTGACATTTCATTCTAAGTTGACCATTTCCTTAACCATTCCTTGAACAAGCTCCTGACCATGCAACACCCAGTAATGAGCTGTACCAAGCACTTTTTCTGTTCTCTACCACCTTACCTCCTCTGCTGAGTCAGAGGACCGGAGGCCCTTCTCTTCCCCACTCAGTCTGGAGCTCCTCAGGGTTTGGGCAGACGCGGGTGACGTGAACTCATTTAACTCTAGGTTACTTCTGCCTTTGTCTTGATTTCTTTGCTTTTTAAGTATCATTTTCCTTCCTAAAAAGGTGCTCACACTTTCTAGCTTGATGATCTCTTTTGGTTCCTCAAACTTCCTTGGCTTCTTCTTCTTCCTTTTAACTGGGGCCCCAGCATCCTCTTCAGTACTTACAAGGTCATCCAGATGTTTTTCAAAAATACCCTCTTGCACTGTATCCTGTACTGTCTTGTCTTTTGCAGTTCTTATCTTTGGATTCTCTTCTCTGTTGTCAGAAAAGAATATCCCACTGTCACCCTCTGGGAAGAGAGAATCAATAAGTACAGGTGATTCAGACCCCAGCAGAGAGTCACATCTCTCTTTCTTCATTTTTCGGTTGTCTTTGAGATCTTCTCTTATTTTAAGCTTTAGATCTCGTATTTCAGCCCTTTTAGTTTTCTTTAATTCATCCTTTTTGGGCTTTTTGGTGTCCTTTAATTCTTCCTTGATTTCCAAAATTCTTTTCTTTGTCCTTCCATCAAAACCTAAATTTTCAGAGGCGCTCTCCAGCTCTGATTTAAACTTATCTTTCACTTTCCCAATTTTTGCTTTTTTTTTGTTCAGATCATCTGGACTTTTCTCTTCTTTGCATTTTATTTTTTTCTTTTTCTTCCTTGGTGAAGTATCTTCTATTGCGTCACTTTGCTGGTCACTATCATAGTCTGCCTCAAATATGTCATTGTTTATAGACAGTCTCTATTAAAAAAAAAAAGGTTAAAACACTAACTTCAAGGTATTTGAGAGGCAGTAATAATGAAATCTAGTGACATTTTTAAAGCAGATTTAACTAATCTAAAGTATTCAAACTCAATGTGTATATTACTTGTATTTCTGACTTAACAAAAAGGACTTAGAAGTGATGCACATCAGGAAACACAAAGAAGAAAACTATCAGTGCTTTGGTAGTATCAAATTGAAACAAGAGTTTAAAAAGCAACAGTCTCAGCCAGGCACAGTGGTGCAGGCCTTTAACCCCAGCACTCTAGGAGGCAGAGGCAGGCGGATCTCTGGGAGTTAGAGGCTAGCCTGATTTACAAAGGAGTCTAGGACAGCCAGGGCTACACAGAGAAACTCCCAAAAAAGTAACAGTCTCAGGTGGAGAGATGGCTCCTTTCCCCGAGGTACTGAGTTCAATTCCCAGAAACCATACAGTGGCTCACAACCACCTCAATTCGATGGATCCCCTCTTCTGGCATTCAGGCATACAAGCAGATAGAAAACTCATAGACAAAATAAACAAAGACATCTTAAAAAGTAACAATCTCATGTATGATGGGCTGTAATTGAATTTTAAATTTTATTTTGTGTATGTCAGCGTGCATGCATATGAACAAATGCCACAGTATACATGTAGAGGTGAGAGAACCATCTGAGGAATTTGGTTCCTTTCACCCTGTGAACTACAAGAATTAAACTCAGGTCATTAGGTGTGGTAGCAAGCACCCTCATCTGCTCAGCTATCTCATAAGCTCTCCTAGAATTTTCTTAAACTTGTTATATTTCTGTTATATAGAGCAAGCACACTAATTACACAAAAATCTTACTTATATGAGTGATTTGTTATATAACCTTAAATAGTTCCTACTCAAATGTTTTTCTATTCTAAAAAGAAATCCAAGAATAATATATTTAGCCAGGCATGATGGTTCAAGCCTCTCTTTAATCCCAGCACCTGGAGGCAGAGACAGGTGGATCTCTTAAGTTTGAGGCCAGTCTGATCTATAAAGAGAGTTCAGGACAGCCAGGGCCACACAGAGAAACTCTGTCTCAGAAAAAAAAAAAAAGACATTCATATAAAGAACAACAACAAAAACTTAAGCAAATTAATTTTTAAAAAAGATTTATTTATTATGTATACAGTGCACATTAGATCACATTGTAGATGGTTGTGACCCACCATATGGGTGCTAGGAATTGAACTCACAATCTCTGGAAAAGCACTCAGTGCTTTTAACCGCTGAGCCATCTCTCCAGCCCAAGCAAACTAATTTTATGATTCCTTTTCCAAAATTTTCTTAGACTATATAAATCAACAGAAAAAAGGATGGGAAAATGTTCTCCTACAATGTCAAAGATCGAAAAGTTCAGGGAATATGGTGGCCACTGGCTTAATCTTTTGAATCTTCCTGAACCTTTACATAACAAAGCAATGCTACCAAAACAAATGCTCACAAACATCTATCACAAAATTAAGTGGTTAGGGTTTGAAGGTTTAGCTCTGTGGTAGAATATAGCTCAATAACCACACTGCAAAAAAACAAAATAAACAAACAAACAAAACAAAAAAATGAAGGGGGCACGATTAAAAACTTTAATTTTGCTAGGTATGCTACCTGTAATTCCAGCACTCGTGAGGCAAAGGCAAGAGAATCAGAAGTTCAAGGCCAGCTTGATCTACACACTCCCAGATCAACCAGAGATATAAAAAACAAAGCCAGGCAAGGTAGTGCACACCCGTAATCCCTGGTAGCCCTGGCTGGCCTAGAATTCACTGTGTAGACCAGGCTGTCCTCAAACTCACGAAGATCTGCTTGCCTCCACCACTGGCCAGCTCCTAAGATTCTTAACTCATTTGTGACAGGACCTCAAAGAGGACTAGGGACCTTGGTTTCTTCTGTGTTTCCTGGCTTAAGAAAATAAGAAGCTTACAGTGCCCTGGTGCTCCCCATCAGAGGCATCCACAGAGGTACACTAACTCCTCTAGAACTACAAGGCAAATTAAACCTTATTTTTAAATAATGGTAGGTATTTCACTACAGTGTAAGCTTACTAACAAATAGAATCACAGGTTAGAAAAAAAGTTTAGCAAAATAAAATCACCTGAAGTAGTCTTCTGTGAGGACAACCCAGCAACATGGAATTTACACAAGAAATAGTGGGCACTGTAGTTTTCATACATTGTTTACTAATACATACTTTGTATGAATAAAATTATGAATATCAAACCAAAAAAATAGGAGATAAAACCTGATACCTGAATATCTCTCCTGACTGTTTTAGCTTTGCTCTCGGCAACCTTCTTCCTAAATTCAAGAAGAACTTCTTTACAGTCCTCCAGATGAATCTCAGGCTCCCAGGTGTCATCGTCAGACGTATATCCTTTCCATCGAACTTTATAAAGGTTCTTACCCTGTAGCACAAATTAAAACACAGACATATTACTGATTAAAATTTCAAGGCCATTCAGCTGCTGAGAACTTGAAAACAGCATCAAAGTGAACATTAACACCAGTTAAAAATAGGCATCTTCAACTCTTGAGGCCAGTAGCTTATGAGGAAGGAGGGGCCATTAGCTTTTTTTTTTAAGACTTATGAGGGGAGGGGGTGTCGAGCTTTAATCTCAGCACTCGGGAGGCAGGGGCAGGTGGATCTCTGTGAGCTCAAGGCCAGCCTGGTCTACAGGGATAGTTCTAGGATAGCCAAGGCTACACAAAGAAACCCTGAGGAGGAAGAAGAGGAAAGAAACAAAGACTTGCCAGGTAGCAGTGGCTCAAACCTTTAATCCCCGCACTTGGGGTAGGGGAGAGCAGAGGCAGATGGATCTCTAAATTTGAGGCTGGCCTCATCTACAGAGAGCCTAGCATTGCACAGAGAAACCCTGTCTTAAAAAACCAACCACACACACGCACCCTCAAAAAACTAAGACTGATGTCTTTTTCTGATTATAAAGCAATATATACATTCATAAAAGCAATGTTGTTTCATTTTTTTTTTTTCCCCAAGACAGGGTTTCTCTTTGTAGCCCTGGATATCGGGGAACTCTCTGTAGACCAGGCTGGCCTTGAACTCACCAAGATCATCTGTCTGCCTCTGCCTCTATAAAGCTGTGTACCACCACTGTCTGGCTTGTTTAGATTTAAAAAAATAAAATGAACATAAAGCAGTGGTACATAAAATTCTCAACCACAGGATCGGTAAAATTTAAAAGGGGGTTGGGGAACAGCAAAATGGCTCAGCAGGTAAAGGTGCTTCTGGCATAAACCTGACAACCTGAGTAAAGAGTCCCAGACACCACACTAAAAGGGAGGGCTGACTTCGACAACAGAATGGCAGATGGGGGGGGAAGATGTGGCTAATAGTTAAGAGCAGTCTGCTGGCCCTGCCCTTTCAGGACCAGAATGTGGCTGCCAGCACTAGCTCACCATCAGCTGCAGCTGCAGGGACCCAGCCCCCTCTTCTGTTCTCCAAAGGCATCCACATCCACAGACAAATGATAAATCTTTTAAAACAAAAGCATGGGGCTGCAGTGCAGTGATGGCTCAGTGGTTAAGAGCACAGACTGTTCTTCCAGAGAACCCAAGTTCAAATCCCAGCACCCACTTGGCAACTCACAACTGTCACTCCAATTCCAGGGGATCCGACACCTCACAACAACATAAGTGCAAGCAAACACAAATGCACATATAATAAACAAAT
Source organism: Acomys percivali (assembly GCA_907169655.1). Lineage (NCBI taxonomy): Eukaryota > Metazoa > Chordata > Mammalia > Rodentia > Muridae > Acomys > Acomys percivali. The sequence continues at coordinate 130,503,379 of OU015746.1, read as the reverse complement.
ATTTAAAAATAAATGGATAATTAATTAGTTAAATAAAATCAAGTAAAGTTTGCTGCTGGGTGTGGTCATACACACCTACAGTCCTTTGAAAAGAAGCAGATGTTAACAACTTCCGGAGTCTGAAGCAAGCCTATGTTTCATAGTAAATGTCATGCCATCCTGGGCTACACTGTGAGAACTGTGTCTCAAAAACAAACAAGAAACCCAAAAAACAGCAAATGCACTTACTGCTCTTGCAGAGGACCTGCACCTGGGCTTGATTCCCTGTACCCACATGGATGCTCACAGCGCCTGTAATTCAGTCCTAGGGGATACAGCACTTTTACTGACCTCTCTAACACAAGGTACATATGATGCACATACATATACTCAGGCAAAACATACACATAAAATAAAGATCTAAAAAAAATACACGTGCATATACAAAGTAGGCATTCAAACAAATCTAATAACATGGGCTTCATAAAATGCGATACACCGTTTAAACATTTACTTTCAATAGCTTAATCTTTACAACAGCCTATGAAGTAGATACTATTACTCCTACTATAGCTGAATAAGCAATTAGTCAAAGATCACAGAGCAGTAGCTCAACTGAAACTCAGAGATCTGCCTGGCTCTGTCTCCTGAGTGCTGGGATTAAACAAGTGTGCCACCACACCAAGCCTAAATTTCTCTTTTTTTAAAGATATGGAGGTCATGACTTTGAAAGAGAGCAAGGAGGGGGATATAGGAGGGTTTGGAGGGAGAAAAGAAAAAGGGGAAAAGGCATGATTATATTATAATCTCAAAAATAAAAAATGTACTCTCAAACTGAAGCTGGAAGCTGGAGCAACCATTAAAGCTGCTTATTGCTCCCAGAATCCGTGTCTAGCCATTCACAAGTGCAGGCCCAGTGTGAGTATGGGAGTGCCAAAAGAGCAGGTAGACCTGAGAGGACAAGCTCAGCCTTGGACCTTGCCTTTCTCCTTGAGACTGGGTCCCTTGTTTAACCCTGCACAACAGGAGAATACTGTCTCCATCTCCCAACAGGAACACTGGCTTTACAAACTGGCAACTGGCTTTATATTGGCTCTGGGGATTTGAATCCTGGCCCTTTCTCTCTGGCTCCATAATAACAACACCAGATTTCAATAATTTAGCTCCCCCTTGACAAGAGAATTTTCCTGTGTCAGTATAACTGCAGGAGGGTCTCAGGCTTTAAGCCAGCCTGGACTTGAGGGAGATCCTACATCAAAAAACAGGGGTTGTGGGAGTAGGGGATACAGGGGGGAGCCTGGAGCCATGTCTGTGTGGTTAAGAGCACTGGTTCCTCTTCCAGAGGATTTGGAATCCATTTCCAACACCCATGTGGCAGCTCACAAACATCTGTAACTCCAGTTCCAGGAGACTCAATGCCCTCTTATCTGGGCATGAATGTAGTACACAGACAGACATACAAGCTGAGCACCCATACACATAAAATAAAGGCTAGAAATTTTTCTTTACGATGGGCATGCTGGCGTATGCCTTTAATCCGAGCACTTGGGAGGCAGAGGCAGGTGGATTTCTATGAGTTCGAGGCCAGCCTGGTCTACAAAGCCAGTTCAGGACAGCCAAGGCTACACAGAGAAACCCTGGGGTGGGGGTGGGGGATAGGAAAAAAAAAAAAAACACCATCAGGCCTGATGGTGGTGGCCCACATCTTTAATCCAGCATCTGGGAGGCAGAGGCAGGCCAGCCTGGTCTACACACTGAAACCCTAACTCAAAACAACAACAGGGGCTGGAGAGATGGCAAAGAGATTAAGAGCCCTGGCTGCTCTCTTCCAAAGGTCCTGAGTTCAATTCCCAGCAACCACATGGTGGCTCACATGGGGCCCTCTTCTGGACTGCAGGTGTACACGCAGATAGAGCACTCATATGCATTAAATTAAAAATAACAACAAATCCAAACAAAAGAAAAGGAGCTCTCAGAGAAAGGCACCAATTAAAAAAAAGTCTAGCATCAAGCCAACATAGCACATGGTAAACAGCAGTGGATTAAAAAAGTCTGTCAATGGATAAAAAATTAACAGATGAAAGATAGCATATGGCCGATAACAAACACCAGAAACAAACCATCGTGTAGGCATGATACCTATCTACTGCCCTTACTTCTCCTTTTTCCAAACCCACATTTCATCCACTCATTTAAGAATCCGAGAGCTGGGGCTAGAGCTCGGCGGTAAAGCTCTTGCCTAGCACGTATGAGACCTTGGGTTCAGTCCTCAGTATCAGAGAACAGCAGCAAAAAAAAATTGGCATATGCAGTTACTGGGCTAGGTTATCAGTGATTCAAACAAAAACCACATCCGCGGATTAAAAGAACCCACAATCCGGGGCAGAAAATACAAATGTATAGAGAGACAATGACTTAAATAGAGGCCTCCACAGAGCATGAGGACAGAAGAGAGAAAGCAACCTTGTTCTGCAAGGCTCAGGAAGGGGGCGGGTGAGCTCACGAACGAATAAAGCCCCAGGCTTGGAAGAACCGAGTAAGAATTTCTCCCGGGGATAACGGTCACAGCATGGAGTATGGTTAAGTGCCCAAGCATGACGTGCTAAGATTCTCCATTCAAGCTTACTCTAATCACTGAGTTACAATCACAAGACGCGCAGAGGAGGAAGGGATGACACTTGGGTTTCGGAAACCTGCACCGTCCCAACCACTCCGGTGTAGTTTGGGGTTTTACTGTGAGGACAAATGGTTGCTGCTGAATTTAACTCGTGGAGCCTTTCCTACTTTTAGAAAACACTAGGAGAAGGGACTACGACGGCTCGTATGCTTTCCACCAGTCCTTGCTAACGGAGAGCAACAGCCCGAGCCGTACGCTCGAACGCTGAAGGCCACGGAAGTCTCCCGCCAGCTGCCGCGCATCCGAAGAACCTCAAACACTACGTGCCGCTGCTTCGTCTTTTCTGTCAAAACGACGCTTCAAACTCCCCTAAGCATCCACCCTGCACACTCGCGGCCAGGGTCCTTCCCGAGACGTCACTCTGCGCTGCTCGCCCGACATGCCCGTCTGGCGCTCGCCGACCCGCACCGTCCTCCCGGGGCTGTTCGGCGCTCCCCCCAGGATTCCCCCACACACCGTGCCCGCACCGTCCCCGAGGGCCGCGCATCCCCCACATACTCCCTCGCACTTCATGTCCAGGATCTTCTCCACCTCGAACACGTCCTCCCCATCCTCCTCGCTGTCCCCAACCGCCTCCGTCCCTTTAGTGGCTGGGTCCTTCTCTTCGCCCGCGGCCCCAGCTCCTCCTTCGGCCTCGGGAGACCCGCCAGCGCTGTAGGGAACTGACATAACTAGCGCGCCCACACTCAAGCTTCCCTCAGCCGCCGCCGGCGCCGCCGCCATCACAGACGGTGTGCAAACCGACGGGAAAAACCGCCCGCGCCGCGCCGCGAGACAGCTCCGCGCGCCCGCCGCCTTGCCCTCATCCGCTTCAGCGGCGTGACTCGGCCGTGCGGAAAGCCAGCCAATTGTGGGGCTCCAAGATCCGGATTGGCACCCAGGGCAACCAATCACTCAGAGGCTCCCCCTCCCCCATTCCCCCACACCCCACCTCCCCCAGCCCTGGAGAGTCTACGGGAAGTGGGTGGGCGGGTCGAAGGGCTCGCTTAGGAAGAACGCAGCCGGGGGGCTGGCGGGTGGGGTAAGAGCGGAAGGGTTCCCCCGGGGACAATGCGAGCGGCGGTCCTAGCGCGTAACCTCCCGGCGCCGGGGTAGCCGGCCGCCTGAGGAGAGCTGCATTTTTGGCTTAATCCGAGCGTTGGCTTCCCAGGGATCTGAGAAAGCGACCCTCGGTGTTTATCAGAGCCGCCTGAGCGGAATGGCTACCCAAGAATTCCTTCGTGTGGTTTTGACTGGCTTATAACGTGTCATTGATCGAACCAATTAAATACAGACCATAGGGATGTTTCATTTTAACGAGTAGCGTTTAAACCTGGGAGATGGTTTAGCAGATTGAGGACCTGAGTTTGATTTCCAAGGATCCCACATAGTGAACGAGAGAATTGACCCCAAATTGCCTTCTGTCGTCCTCCAGCACTAAAGAGACTGAGACTGAAGGATTTTTTGAAGAATTTAAGGTCGACCTACACAGCAAGACACTATCAAATAATAATTTATCAGATTTAAACTATTGGGCCTTGAACGTAGTTGAGTGACGAGCATTTGCATGGCAGGTGAAGATGGGAGGCTTGGTTCCAGTACCTGAATAAAAGTTGGTTCTCGCCTTCCGAAGATGGAGCTCAGGTTGTCTGGCTTGGCGGTTCTTGGGCTATAGTTAATTAACTGGATCATTCACACCTGATACGCCAGCCGAAACCATTTATTTGTTTGTTCCCAAGTTCTCTTGCTTTTTATTGAATTGAAAATATCAGAGCCTCTCTTTTTCCGGTTCTCGCGGCTGGAGCAACCATGAGCAGGAAAGTCTCCCCCACAAGCTGTACGAGGCGGTGCGGTTTGTCCTGCACGGGAACCAGCGCAAATGCTGCAAGTTTCTGGAGACGGTGGAGTTGCAGATCAGCCTGAAGAGCTATGACCCTCAGAAGAACAAACGCTTCTCGGCCACCGTCAGGCTCGAGCCCACTCCTCGCCCCAAGTTTTCGGTCCTGGGGGACCAGCGACACTGTGATGAGGCCAAGGCCGTGGATATCCGCCACATGGACATCGGGGCGCAGAAGAAACTTAATAAGAACAAGAAGTTGCTCAAAAATCTGGCCAAGAAGTGTGATGCTTTTTTGGCCTCTGCAGAGTCTATGATCGAGCAGACCCTATGTATCCTGGGCCCAGGCTAAACAAGGCTGGCAAGTTCCCTTCCCTGCTGACACACAATGAAAACATGGTGGCCAAAGCTGATGAGGAGATGAAGAAGCTGTGTCTGGCTGTTGCTGTTGGCCACGTGAAGATGACTGATGATGAGCTGGTCTACAACATCCACCCGGCTGTCAATTTCTTGGTGTCCTTGCTCAAGAAGAACTGGCAAAACATCCGGCTTTGTACGTTAAGAGCTCCAAGGGCAAGCCCCAGCGTCTGTACTAGGACACCCCAATAAACCTTAGCGCTACCCCCCAAAAAATAAAATATCAGCGCCATGTGTGGGGTTGATGCAAGAGAAATTTGAATAATATTGATGCTATGAAGGATTTACTAATAAACTTGACTCCAGTGTGGCTGGACAGTAAGTAGTGTAATAACCAGGCTTGTTAGAAACTCTAGGAAAGAACTTTTTGTGCCAAAATGGAAGTTTTGCATTGCTGAAAAAGTTTCTGCCAATGTTTGTGCACTAAAATTGACTTCCAATTAGACTCCATTCCCACAACAAAAGGATACAACCATAGCTTACAACTAGCCATTAAGCCTATCCCCTTATTAAAAAAAAACATGCCCCTAAGGGGCAGCTCAGTGGCTGAGTCCCAAGTCACAACTGTCATTAAGTCCTAGCCTGCCATCAAGTCCCCTGTGCCTTTGCCAGAAAAAGCATAATTCTGCCAGGTAGGCAAGATGACTCTGGGTAGCAACTATTTGAAAAGAACAACACTGGTGTATATACTTAGAAATAATTCTGACAATATTCTTGCTGTGTAAATCTCACATCTGCCTGAGTGACGAGACTTTCAGCCTTCTTTCTGTTTAAATTATTCCAAGAGTAACCTGGAGCTGGGACCTGAATGAGATTTAAGAATAATAAGCCAGCATGCCTATTATCCCAGCAGTCAGGGAGGCAGAGGCAGGCAGAGCTCTGTGAGTTTGAGGCCAGCCTGGTCTACAAATCGAGTCCAAAACAGCCAAGGCTACACCGAGAAACCCTGTCTCAGAAAAACAACAAAACAAAACAAAAACAAAAATCCATCTTTACTAGATTATATTAATACATGATATCAGATGTAGCTGGAAGACATCATAGATAAATATAGCAACATGTATCAGAGAATAATCTAATAAAGTGATTTGCTCATAGTCAACTGACAATTGTTCAATGCTCATATAATACTGTTAGGGAAATTATCTTTCTTGCTTTGATTTTTTTTTGTTTTTTCTTTATTTTATTTTATTTTATTTTATTTTTTATTTTTTATTTATTTTTTGCTTTTTGAGACAGGGTTTCTCTATGTTATCTTGGCTGTCCTGGACTCGATTTGTAGACCAGGCTGGCCTTGAACTCACAGCAATCCACTTGCCTCTGCCTCCCGAGTGCCAGGACTAAAGGCATGCACCACCACCACCCATCGTGGAGTCCTTTCTTTTTTTCTTTTTTTCTTTTTTAAAAGATTTTATTTTTTATTTATTTTATGCATGAGTGCTCCATTTGCATGTACACCTGCAGGCCAGAAGAGGGCACTAGATCACAGAGAGATGGTTGTCAGCCATCATGTGGTTGCTGGGAATTGAACTCAGGACCTCGGGAACCATCTCCATGTGGACTCTGGAGAATAAACTCAAGTCTCCAGGCTTTCATGCTCAGTGTCTTTACTCATCGAGCTATTGTACAGACCTGTTCAAGTTTTTCTATTCATCTAGATCCAAATCCTCAGGCAGGGAAGAGGCCAAGCCTCATTGTTACAGTATGTTCCTACTGCACCTACGTACTGGGGCCCAACCTCCTGGGCTGGTCTCTGAGTCACACTGGATGATCAAAGAAAGAGGGTCCCTCCAGGGTGAAAGAGGGTCCCTCCAGGGTTAAAGAAGGTCCCACCAGGAGGAAATATGGCCTTGCAGGCAGCAGGGAGGTCTAGCTTCTAATGGACTGAGCCTCAAACAGCTATGCAGAAGGCCGCTTAGAGTTTTGTTGTTGTGGTTTTGTTTTTGTTTTTCAAGACAGGGTTTCTCTGTGTAGCCTTGGCTATCCTGGACTTGCTTTGTAGACCAGGCTGGCCCAGAACTCACAGTGATCCACCTGCCTCTGCCTCCCAAGTGCTGGGATTAAAGGTGTGTGCTACCACACCCGGCCAAAGGCTGTTTAGAGTAAAGCATGTTCCTCATAACAAACCCAGATCCAGTCTACATGTTTCTTGAAGGAACGCCTCACCATTGCAACTGCAGTCCGTATTGTGCACTGTTGACAGCATTCAATAATGCAAGACATTCTGAGTTTGCCAAGACTGTCTTGTGACTAGAGTTATGCAAAGGTAAAGCTCCCTCAGAAAAACACAGCAAAGCTCTACAAATCACAGCAAACAACCACCGTTTTCTACAATAATTTCTTCAATGTGTAAGTACCTCTAAAACAATTACTTCATTCTGATGTTTGTCTTCCATACAGTGACTCTACTAATTTTTTCCCTTTAAATTCCTGAATATATCTCCCCTGTTCGAATAAATGACAGCTTGCCTAGCTTGGGACTCATGACTTTGCAAGTGTTTCTCACTTCCTCTTTGCTGCTAACCAATTTTCCTCTGCATACTTGTTCTTGGTGTTTTGTTTGTTTTAGCTTCCTACCTAACAGGAGTCCCATTCTGCAATGGCAGGCTAGTCCAGGAAAACCACTGAAAAAGGAAGCAGGAAGCGGTGTGTGCTGGTACCGGCCTGTAATCCCAGCACTGGAGAGGGAGGGCAGAAGCAGGAGGATGGTTGTGAGTTCAAGGCCAGCCTGGTCTACAAAGTGAGTCCAGGACAGCCAAGGCTACACAGAGAAACCCTGTCTTGAAAAAAAAAAAAAAAAAAAAAAAGGAAGCAAGAGTTTCAGTTGGAAGGGAAATCCTGAACTAAGCATAAGTCATGGGTTCTAGGTGAATATTGAAGAGAACAAGAATAAGTGTGAATATGCACAAGACAATTTATTTTTTAAAAAATGTTTACACAAGGTCTTTACACAAAGGGCTAGAGCAATGGCCTAAAGTGGAAGTTCTGCTAACTTTTCCCTTGCTATAACAAATACCTTAGAGAAACTTTTTTTTTTCAAGCTTGGGCCAGGCAGCCATGGCATACACCTTTAATCCCAGCACTTGGGAGGCACAGGCAGGTGGATTTCTAAATTCAAAGCTAACCTGGTCTACAGATCAAGTTCCAGGACAGCCCAGGCTACACGGAAAAACAACAATAACCACCAGTGGTTAAGAGCACTGGCTGCTGTTCCTGAGGTCCTGAGTTCAATTCCCAAACACCACATGGTGGCTCACAACCATTTGTAGTGAAATCTGATTCCCTCTTCTGGTGTGCATGAAGACAGACACTCATATACATACAAATTTTTGGGGGGGGGGTTTGAGACAGGGTCTCTCTATGTAGCCTTGGCTGTGCTGGACTTGCTTTGTAGCCCAGGCTGGCCTCGAACTTACAGCGATCTGCCTGCTTCTGCCTCCCAAGTGCTGGGATTAAAGGCATGTGCCACCACACTGGCAAATAAATTTTTTTTAAAAAAAGAAAGAAAAGCCGGGCATGGTGGCGCATGCCTTTAATCCCAGCACTCAGGAGGCAGGCAGAGCCAGAGGCAGGTGGATCGCTATGAGTTCGAGGCCAGCCTGGTCTACAAAGCCAGTTGAGGACAGCCAGGGCTAATACAGGGAGATCCTGTCTCAAAAAAAAAAAGAAAGAAAGAAAGAAAAAGAAAAAAGGAACCAGGTGCGATAGTCTACAAAGCAAAAGTCCAGAACAGCCAAGGCTACACAGATAAACTCTGTCTCGAAAAGATTAATAATAATAATAATAATAATAACAACAACAACAACAACAACAATAATAATAAAGGTTTTTATGGCCCATTGTTTTAAGAAGGTTCCAATTATGTATAGCAAATTCTCTTTTGTAACACCTTTAGCTTTTAGGTCCTTTCCTACTAGAGAGAGAGGGCCAAATTTCAATGTTTCAAGCTGATTTAAATGATTCCTATATATTGTTTTTAAAATTTATCTGTATTACCTGTAGGCCTGGCTAGCAATCAATTAAGACACAGCACTTGCTATATTTTAAAATAGCCTTAGTTAACCTGCGGCAGGGCAGATATCCATCCTCTAAACTACCTCCCTTAGTGGGGCAGGCATGGGATCCCTGTCTCAATCCCATGCCATCTGTTTCAAATAACTTTTATCAAACTACCTCCCATCCATAATCCCAAATACGGGTTAATGTTTTTTTATCTGGGCTGGAGTCTCTGTGGACCGTGTGCCTCTCCTCTAGCTAACCCATGGCCGCCTTTCTCTCTTCCCTTCAAGGCTCTCTCCTTTCCTCTTGTGGCCGCCTTTCTTTCCAGACCTATGTGGTGGTTCGGCGATCCACTTGACACACAGATTTGTTCCATCTGGTTTTCTATTTTAAGTGACGGTTTACTTTGCATTTCTGTTCATTATAATGTAAAGTATTTCCATAGCTCAAAGTCCATGCTGGGGAACACTATGCCTTAGGAAACGCCTGTTCACGCCGTGTGAGGCAGGGAAGCCAAAAATGCTTCAGTCCAAGGTCAGAGGCCTCCACTGGTTCTAGGTTCATGGTGAGACAAAACATTATGGCAGACAGTAGGTGGCAGAGGAGAGCGGCTTTACCTCAGGACAGACAGGAAGTGGAGAGTAAAAGCAAGCGTAAAAGATGGTACAGCCTGGTCCACCAAGCGAGTCCAGGACAGCCAAGGCTACACAGAGAAACCCTGTCTCAAAAAAAAAAAAAAAAAAAAAAAAAGAGAGAGAGAGAGCTGGTACCACCTGCAAAGGCACCCCTCCATCAATCTACTTCTTTTAACCAGGCCCTCCCTCCTGCTTTCCAGCATTTTCCAACAAAGGCATCATATGAGAAACTCATCAAGGGATTACTCCAATGCTTTGGTCAAAGCAACCAGGATGTAATCATTTCCCGACGGCTAATCTGTTTGTTGACAACCAAGCTCCCAATATATGAGTCCCCGAAGGACATTTCCTAGTCAAACCAAATGTAAAAATAAAAAAAGTAACTCACTGTGGATCATAGTCCTACGTGTAAAATTCCAAACCTAGGAAATGTCTAGGAGGTGAAATAACAGAAAACTCAGTTGACCTTTGGTTTGATTGATTGATTTTTAGAATGTGACAAGAAAAATGAGATCCATGGAAGAACTGCAAGCAGTGCATCTGCAGACACAAGAGGAAGCGTGTGTACCACGTAAGACTGTCTAGGGACCAGGGGCCATAGACACTGAACACAGCCACTAGCCAGACCCACTCCCTCCTGCCCTGCTCAACCTCTCAGCCTTCTGCTGGGCTCCTGAAGGGAAGACGCCATGAGCCCACCTCCCCCAGACACTGAAACAGTCTCTAATATTACAGTTTTTTTTTTTTACAGCTTTTATTGTTGTTAAATGCTTAATCAATCCTGCTTCTATTTATTTTAAAGGGTCTGATAACCACACTAAAAACAAACCCAAACAAAACTAATCAGACATCATTACTGGTGCCTCTTACTATTTGATTATTTTCTACATGGATATATGGGAAAGGTGGCAGGGCAGCGGTGGTGCACCCCTTTAACCCCAGCACTCCGCTCTACAGAGTGAGTGCCAGGACAGTCAGGGCTACACAGAGAAACCCTGTCTTGATAAAACAAAACAAAACAACAACAAAAGAAACATGAGAAAGGCTTAAAATGCAGTTTCACTGGATTCAGCCTTGATTGTAGTGTGGAACACGGTGAAGAGAAGTGTTGGCTTGCGGCTGCAGCCCCAGAAGTTGCTTTGTGGCCGACTCCCAGTCTTTACCCAGCTCAAGCCGCTGGCAGATAGATGGGTACTGTCCTTCAGTTCTTCTGGCCCATTCACTTGCTTTCTTTATGTTCTCAAAAGCCCATGGAAAATTCCTAGATTAAAAAAAAAGTTTCTATTGGTTCAGAATATGTGAACGGTAATGTGGCACTACATCTATAGCATTGTATTGGAGAAAATGATTCTCTCAAAAATGAAGATTTTTCACTTGGGAGGCAGAGGCAGGCGGATCCCTGTGAGTTCGAGGCCAGCTTGGTCTACAAAGCGAGTCCAGGACAGCCAAGGGTACACAGAGAAGCCCTGTCTCAAAAAACAAAACAAAACAAAACAAAACAAAAAACAAAACAAAACAAAAAAACAGATTTTAATATAAGCAATTCTTGAAATCTGAATAAAGTTCTTCCCATCTGCCATGGGGATTTTGAAGTTACTCAGTACATTTCTACATTTCTTACCTTCTTACTTCCCAGCTCCCACTGTGAACAGCAGCCATCCTCTCCACACCCTCTACCTCAAGAGACCTGCAGCTTTTTCCTGCCTCTTTATATTTGTTTCTTATTGCCCTTTTTCCAGCATTCCTGATGCCCAGTTTCGATGTCTATTCACTGTTTGGGAGTTTTCTTTCCTTTGTCTGTCTGTTTGTTTGTTTGTTTGTTTTCTTGAGACAGGGTTTCTCTGTGTAGCCCCACTTTGTCTACTAGGCTGGCCTCAAACTCACAGACCTCCACTTGCCTGTGCCACCATGCCTGGCTTTTTTCTTTTCTTTTAAAGTTTTGTTTATTTTTATTTTATGTGCATTGGTGTTTTGCCTGCATGTATGGCTGTGTGAGGATGTCAGATCCCCTGGAGTTACAGACAGTTGTGAGCTGTTATGTGGATTCTGGGACTTGAACAGTCAGTGCTCCAGCCTATCTGGGAGTTTTCTTTCTTCTTCCTTTTTGTTTTGTTTGTTTGTTTGTTTTTGTTTCTGTTGTTGTTGTCTTTTTCAAGACAGGGTTTCTCTGTATAATAGCCTTAGCTGTCCTGAACTCACTCTGTAGACCAGGCTGGCCTCAAACTCACAGCGATCCACCTGCCTCTGCTTCCCAAGTGCTGGGATTAAAGACGTGAGCCTCCATCCCAGGTTTTGTCTGAGAATTTTCAACTTGTTCCAGATACTTGAAGAACACCTAAGAATCAGCTGTAAAGAGCTACATCCCAACCTTTACACCAAAGTTTTAAAATGTAATTTAACTTATTTGTGTGTGTGTGTGTGTGTGTGTGTGTGTGTGTGTGTGTGT
>OU015746.1:130468256-130484246 GCA_907169655.1 Acomys percivali | reverse complement strand
TCTTTCTTTCTTTCTTTCTTTCTTTCTTTCTTTCTTTCTTTCTTTCTCTCTCTCTCTCTCTCTCTCTCTCTCTCTCTCTCTCTCTTTCTTTCTTTTTTCTCTCGAGACAGGGTTTCTCTGTGTAGCCGTGACCATCCTGGACTCGACTGTAGACCACGTTGGCCTTGAACTCACAATGATCGGCCTGCCTCTGCCTCCCAAGTGCTCCCAAGTGTTGGGATTAAAGGCGTGAGCCATCCCCCCCACAAGCCCCACCCCCACTCAGGGATGCTAATTTTCAGCAGAGGGATATTAATAGCCTCTAACAATGAATGACAATGGCGGCCCACCACCATGCTGAGAGAGTTGCAATCAGCTGACCATTCACTCAGAGGTAAATTCTCCCACACTGACACATGCCCTGAACCACTACAGTCTGGCAACAAACTGTTCTCTGACAGACTGCTTTGAAAGGGGCTGCTGTAAACTGTGAAGCTAGCTGACCAGACTTGAGCAGAAACAAATACCTCAGTTTGTAGAGCAAAGAGTGAAGTCCACAACGCAGGGCTCTTCCGGTTCTCATTGCAGATGACAACCTCCTCCTCGTCATCTTCTAGGAAAATGTCACTTGTTACAGAAGTTTTCTTCTTTAAAAACTTGAGCACTCCATATCCTGCTGCTGTATCCATTTCTGTTTCTGAAGAACTTCCATCCAATGAGGAAGCCTCATCCCAAGCCTCTGCTAGAACGCAAGCTGCTGACACAGTGTCGGCAGAATCAGCTAACGAGACATCGGTGTCAAGTGAATACGTTATGACATCTGAGATTCTGTAATTAGGGCTCCCAGGGACTGGGCTGCTTTGAAGATGAAGAGGAGAGGGACAGTGGGGATGCTCAGTGCTAAGAACATTGGTGGGAAGAGGAGGGATAACAGGAGGCTTAGGAGGGCTGCCAAACGATAATCTGTGGAGAGAATCCAGCTCAGGGGCTTTGGGAGAGAAGGTGAAATTATTGGGGTCTTGGAGAACTTTACCTAAATCAAAATCCTTTGAACTAGAGAAGCGACCCGAGAAAGTGGTACCTCCGGCAAGCTTGCCGCTTTGGCCGACCTCAGGTGGACCCAACTTAGAAAGTTGGTTGCCACTAGAGAGAGGAGGAGGGGGAGAAAGATGGGTGCCACCAAAGAGAGGGGTAGGTAGGTGGGTGCCACCAAAGAGAGGGGTAGGTAGGTGGGTGCCACCAAAGAGAGAGGGAGGGGGAGGACAACTGGTGCCACCAGGGAGAGGGGGAGGGGGAGGAAGACGGGATCCACCGAAGAAAGAGGGAGGGGGAGGACGACTGGTGCCACCAGGGGGAGGGGGAGGAAGACAGGCGCTACCGAAGAAAGAGGGAGGGGGAGGACGACTGGTGCCACCAGGGGGAGGGGGAGGGGGAGGAAGGTGGGCTCCGCCAAAGAAAGAGGGAGGGGGAGGACGACTGGTGCCACCAGGGGGAGGGGGAGGGGGAGGGGGAGGAAGATGGGTGCCACTAGAGAGAGGAGTAGGTAGATGGGCGCTACCAAAGAAAGAGGGAAGAAGAGGAGGCATGCTGTCGGGATGAGGCCGGAAAGCAGGACTGGAGTTGCAGGGAGAAAGGAAAGAAAACCCAGCCGAGCCAGCGGGAGCAGAAGAAACTGTGGAATCAGGCACTTTTTGAAGAAAGCCTGCCTTGGGCAGTCTTTTAGATGCCACTCTCCTCATTGGCTCCATCTGGCTCAGATCCGGGGACCATGCTACATCTTTCTGTTGTGGGTGGACCTTGAGAGGTGGGTGGAAGTCGACAGTCTGCGCTGCTGCCCTCAGTGGTGCTGAGGTCACGCCTCCAAAATCTTCAGAAGCGCCTAGATCACGTATCTTTATAACCTTTCTTTTACATATTTTAACGGAGTGTAGTGGTGACTGCTTCTCATTTCCTTCAGAGGAGACTGAGAAGGGCTGCCCAGGAAGCAAAGTTGTACATGTGAAGGGAAAACAGAACGAAATAAATAAGCGAACATTGTTCCAAGTAGCTGGATGATTGGGGTTGTTAGGGATTGGTGGTCCCAGAACAAGGGCCACCAGCCCTGGCAGAGAAGCAGGCCCAGGGAGAAGGACTTTCAGCCATCCCCTTAGCAATCAAATTCCTTTCTCTCTGGGAGGATGCTGCAAATAATAATTGTAGCCCGTGGGCATCTTTGCTCATGTGGCCTGATATTCCCTCAAAGCGTATTGTGACATGTTCTCAAAGCGTATTCTGACATGTTCTATTGCTCTGCCTGTTTGGTTTATCATCATCATCATCATCATCATCATCATCATCATCATCATCATCTCACTATGTAGTCCTGACCTTGCTACATAGACTAAGCTGGCCTCAAACTCGTAGAAATCTGCCTTCTGAGTGGTGGGATTAAAGTGTGCATCACTATGCCTAACCCCATTGCTTTACTTTAACTACAAGTTATCTTTTTTTTTTCTTTTTTCTTTTTTCTTTTTTTTTTTTGGTTTTTCGAGACAGGGTCTCTCTGTGTAGCCTTGGCTGTCCTGGACTCACTTTGTAGTCCAGGCTGGCCTCGAACTCACAGCGATCCACCTGCCTCTGCCTCCCGAGTGCTGGGATTAAAGGCGTGCGCCACCACGCCCGGCTACTACATGTTATCTTGAAGCTGCTCTTCCAGAGGTCCTCTTCCTGAGGACTCCCTCAGATGACTCAAAACTGCTTAATGCATCTCCAGCTGCAGGGTACCGGATGCTTATTTCAGACACCTGCACTCCAATGCACACAAACATAATTAAAACTAAAAGACTATGCAAATAACATTATCTTATTCATCTTATTGCACATCTATATGAGTCTATTGTCAACTCTTTCCCCCACCCCCCACCCGGTTTTTTGAGACAGGGTTTCTCTATAGCCTTGGCTGTCCTGGAACTCACTCTGTAGACCAGGCTGGCCTTGAACTCAGAGATCTGCCTGCCTCTGCCTCTCAAGTGCTGAGACCTTATTATCAACTCTTAAACCTAGAAACACCCTGCCTAGACCTAGCCTATAATATCAGCACTTGGGAGGCTGAGATAGGGAGATCTCGGGTTTGTGGGCTACAAAGTGAGTCCAGAACAGCCAGGACTCTGTTAGAGAAATCCTTTCTCAAAAAACAAAACCCAACAAAACAAAAAACTGGATAGTCAAGCAAGGCTGGTCTGGAATTTATTACGATTGTGCCACCTTAGTCTCCTGAGTGCCAGGATTAGAGGCATGAGCCTGCATTCCTAGTGTTACAATTTGAATGTGCAATGTCTCTCACAGACTCACGTATTTGAACTCTTGGTTCCTCGCTGAGGCACTGTGGAGAAGATTATGGAACTTTTAGCAAGTGGAGCCTTGATGTCCAAGGTATGTCATTAGGAGTGGGCGTTGAGCTTTTACAGCCATTTCCTGTTCTCTTTTGGCTTTCAGACTGCTCATGCAACAATGTGTTAAGCCATGCCCATGATTTCCCTACCGCAGTGGACTGTGTGCCCTCTAGACCTGTAAACCTAAACAAGCCCTCTCTCTCTTAGCTGCATTTGTCAAGGTATTTTATCATCACAACAGAATGAGACAGGGGCCTGGAACTCACTATGTAGGCCAAGCAGGCCTGAAACTCATAGCAATCTGCCTACCTCTGCCTCCCAAGTGCTAGGATGAAAGGCATTATATCACCATGCCTGGCTCTATCTATCTATCTATCTATCTATCTATCTATCTATCTATCTATCTATCTATCTATCTCTATTCATTCATTTATTTTACTTTTAATTTTGAAACAGGCTCACTAAGTTGCCAAGGCTGGCCTTGAACTTGCTCTGTAGCCTAGGCTGGCCATAGACTTGCTGAGACACTCCTGCCTTGGTTTCCTAAGTAGTAGCCAGGATTATAGGGCTGGGCCATCATGCCTCCTGAGAAACCAGAATATTAAGAAGGATGAATGATGATGAACTAAACCTCTTAGATACCAGGACCCTTGACAACATTATAAAAATTAAATGACATCACAGAGTAGATAGTACAGTTACAGGCACTAAAGCATAGGACCATGATCAAGAATGAAAGTGGCATTTTGAGTTAAGTGCAGAGGAGACTGGGGGACTCTTTGGAAGAAGAAGGCTGGCTTTCCCCTTTTATCTTACACCAGTGAAGTGGAAACTTAAATGTAAATATAGAACTAATAGCATAGGGAGGATGCTTGGTGGTTAAGATCCAGCCTAGAAAATACAAGCCTAGGCTTCTTTCACAGTAAAATCAGAATATAACCTATGGATAGGAAAGGTTTTCTAGGCAAGGCAGAGCAAAACAACCCAAACAAAAGCCCTTGCTGGGAGGGAGAGTGGGGTAGGTATGGTCAAAATTCACTGTATAAATGTGTGAAGCTGTCAAAGAATAAATAGAAAGTATCTGAACACACACACATACAAAGTAAGAAATTAAAAAAATTAAAAAGTATGACAGAGGGCCTGGAGAGAGGCTATGGGATTAAAAATGCTTGCTTTTCTTTCAGAGGACCCAAGTTCAATTCCCAGGCACCCATGTGGTCAGCATCTCACAGCCACCTGCAATTCCAGCTCCAGGGGATCCAACACTCTCTTCTGGCCTCCTTAGGCACCTGTATACATGTGTGCACGCATGCACACACATGAGCACATGCACAGAAATAAAAATAGACTAAATCTTTATAAAAATGTAACAGGTACCAGCAGTTTGGAAGACTGAGGTCTAAGTATCACAAACAAACAAACAAACAAAAAACTTGGCTTGACCAAAAGAAAATAAATTTTAAAAATTACAAAACAAATGGCAGACAAGGGCTATGCCTGGCAGCCTAGTATTCAGGGGGCTCGTGCAGGAGCACAAGAGTTTGAGACCAGCCTGGGCCACATAGTGAAACTTAGTCTTCATAAGATATAAAACGGGGTGGTGGTGAGATGGCGTAGCTGGTAAAGCACTCACTGAGAAACGCGACAAGCAGACCTCAGTCCCTGGCACCCATGTGGTGGAAAGAGATACCAACTCCCCCTAATTGTTCTCTGACTTCTACACCCAGGCCCTGATGCGTGCATGACTGCGCATGTGCGCACAAGGACACACATGCACACACACACACATACACACACACACACACACACACACACACACACACACACACACACACAGAGACAGAGAGGGAGAGAGAGTAATGATAAATTGTACACCGGAAAAATACATTTTCTTCTTTTCTCTAAAAAACTACCATGTATAGTTCTGTTTAAAGGTACCTGTGACAATGTGTTGCCATCAGTGACTTCATCTTGCTCTAGTCCCAAACTCTCAGTCTCTGCCTGTGGTAGAAGAGTAAAAGTATGCACATGGCTATGTTTATAAAGAAGCAAGCTTCCTTTTTTTTTTAATATTTATTTATTATTTACACAGTATTCTGCCCACATGTGTGCCTGCCCACCACAAGAAGGGCACCATTACAGGTGGTTGTGAGCCACCATGTGGTTGCTGGGAATTGAACTCGGGACCTTCGGAAGAGCAGACAGTGCTCTTAACCTCTAAGCCATCTCTCCAGCCCGAAGCAAGCGTCCTTTAACACACCCTCACCCTCACCCCGTGCTACATAGCTGTCCTCCTGGGAGATAACACACTTCCCATTTTTTTTGTGTGTGTGTTTTTTTTTTAAATTTATTACCTATATGGCGTTTGTCTGTATGTAACACCTTCAGGCTAGAAGAGGAAGAGAGAGAGAGAGAGAGAGAGAGAGAGAGAGAGAGAGATCACATTACAGATGGTTGTGAGCCACCTTGTGGTTGCTGGGAATTGAACTCAGGACCTTTGGAAGAGCAGCCAGTGCTCTTAACCTCTGAGCCATCTCTCTAGACCCCATACTTCCCAGTTTTAAGGAACAGTACTATCCTTACTTAGTGTACACAAGGCACTGGGTTTAATCCCTAGCACCACAAAAAAGGAAATATATAAAATAAATAAAAGCAAAGCCAAGAATATGAGCCAAAAAGCAAATACATTTATGTTCTGTTCTTTTCATAGAAATATTGGATACCACAGGAACTGTCCTCATAACGTTCTCCTTGCTTCCCACACACTCCACCTTAGGGAGTCCTCCCTGAACACAGGTGTCTCACAGAGATGTGGACTCAGTGCCCTAAGCAAAGGCTGTGCTATTCCCAAGGCCTCTGGCTCCACAAAGCCCATTCAGAAGTCCTTGCTAGCAACGGCAACTAACGTAACCCGTGCCACAGCCAGAGGCGTTGGGCGTGCAAGGAAACCAGGCCCTTTGCTCTTCCTGAAATGCTTCATAATTGGGCTTTTTTCCTGATTTTTAGAATACTGGAAGATGTATGGTAAGCTGTCTCAGGTGATGCAAATCTAATAGAATTCACTTTTGTTCTATAGACATCTCTACGCCTGCATCACAAAGGTACTATACAAGATGCTTAGTGTTCCTTTATTGTGACTCCATCTGTCCTGTGGAATTTTCCACTTGTGAAATCACATAGGGGCTCAACACTTTACAGATTTGGGAGCATTTTCTTTGTTGTTTCTTTTCCTTTTCCTTTTTTTCTCTTCTTTTTTATTTTTTATTTATTTTGGTTTTTTGAGACAGGGTTTCTCTGTGTGGCTTTGGCTGCCTAGACCTGCTTTGTAGATCAGGCTGGCCTCGAACTCACATAGATCCGCCTGCCTCTGCCTCCCAAGTGCTGGGATTAAAGGCGCCACCACGTTCGGCTTTCTCTTTCGTACTTTACAGGTGAATTCCTAAATGGCAGCTGTCTCGATATTACACCAGCATTTTCATAAGTGTATGACTATTTTACATTCTGAAGGAGACATTTTCTACATATATGGATAAGAGAGGTGTTATTTTGGCCTCTCACTGTCATGACAACATAATGCACAATATCAATTTATAGCTGTGTGTTTTAGTTTATGTCTAGCATGTTGTATGGGCAATGGTGTTACCACA
The DNA here is from genome assembly GCA_907169655.1 of Acomys percivali. Taxonomy (NCBI): domain Eukaryota; kingdom Metazoa; phylum Chordata; class Mammalia; order Rodentia; family Muridae; genus Acomys; species Acomys percivali. The sequence continues at coordinate 130,477,249 of OU015746.1, read as the reverse complement.
GATTCAAGTGGTGTCAAAAAGTCCCTCTTGCCTACTGATGATGTAACCATTGTGATGTCCCACTGCCAAGGTTTAATAGGTTCATTGGATGTTGGGTATAACCTACTGTCAGCTGTTTAAAAGTATGATATGGCACACATAGCTACGCATGTAATTCTTTCTGTTTTAACTTTTTTTTTAAGGTTTATTATGTATATGGCTATTTTACCTGCATGCACACATGTGTACCATGTGCTTGCAGTGCCTTCAGGTGCCAGAAGATGGCATCAGCCCCCGAAACTGGGATTACTGACAGCTGGGAGCTGCCATGCAGGTTCTGGAAATCAAATCCTGGTCTTCTGGAAGAACAGCCAGTGCTCTTAACCACTGAGCCATCTCTCCAGCGCCGCCCTAAAAGAAGCTCTTCCTTTATTTTTATTTTATGTGTATCTGTATTTTGTTTGCATATCTGTACGAGGACCATATGTGTGTAGTGCCTGCAGAGGCCAGAAGAGTATGCTGTATCTCCTTAAATTTGTAAACTGCCATGCGGTGCAGGGAAACAAGCTCAAGTCTTTTGCAGGGTGACAAATACTCTTCACTCCTGAGCCATCTTCCCAGGCCCCCAACTATGTGATGTGTAGTGACAATAAATAGCTGTTACTGTTTTTTTTTTTAAAGATTTATTTATTTATTATTATGTATAGTGTTCTGTTTGCATGTACACTTGCACACCAGAAGAGGGCACCAGATCTCATTATAGATGCTCATGACTCACCACGTGGTTGCTGGGAATTGAACTCAGGACCTTTGGAAGAGCAGGCAGAGCTCTTAACCTCTGAGCCGTCTCTCCAGCCCAATAGCTTTTACTGTTTTATGTGTTTACTATGCTGTAGTTTTTAAAACTTTTTAAGACTTATTTTATTTTTTGTGTGTATGAATGTTTGGCTTGCATGCATGTATGTGCACCACATGTGTGCCTGGTGCTCTTGGGGGCGCAGACGGAGTCAGAACCCCTGGAACTGGAGTTACAGGTAGTTGTGAGCCACTATGTGCATGTTAGGAATCAGACCTGGGTCTTCTGCAAGAGCAACAGCAAATGCTCTTAGCTGATGAGGCACCCTCCAGCGCCTATATTTTTTTTTTTACTTGTTTATTTTGTTATGTGTGGAAGCCAGAGGACAAATTGAAAAAGTTGGGTTTCTCCTTCCACAGTGTAGGTTCTGGGGATCTAGCTCAGGTCAAGGAAAGGGCCTTAACCTGCTGAGCCATTTCACCAGCCTTGTGTCATTCTTGTTTTTTTGTTTTGTCTCCGCCCCCCCCCCCAGGAGACAGAGTCTCTCTGTGTTAGCCTTGGCTGTCCTGGGCTAGCTTTGTAGACCAGGCTGGCCTCGAACTCACAGCGATCTGCCTGCCTCTGCCTCCGGAGTGCTGGGATTAAGGCGAGCCACCACGCCTGGCAACCTTGTGTCATTCTTACTAATTAACTGTGCTGGAGTGGGAACCCAGGGCTTCATGCATGGTAGGCTTTACCCCAAGCTTTATCAACAGGCTTCTTTTTTATTTACATTTTTTTATTCCTTTTGCTGTAACCTGCTTAAATTCTATAGCCCCTCCTTTGAGATCTACTTTAGTTCTTAGCATAACTGTAGCTCCTCTGGTAACACCCTCTGTTAGCACCTGCTTTAGTCTTTAGCATAACAGAAGCCATTTTGTTTTTAAGTCTCCATTTTGATTACACAGTGAAATTAAGTTCCGGTTCTCTGGCTCTTGCCTGTCTTTTACTTACAATTCAACACTTGAATTCTGCTTGAATTAATGATATATGTTCTATTTAAACAAAACCACAATACCAGGCCGGGCGTGGTGACGCACGTTAATCCCAGCACTCGGGAGGCAGAAGCAGGCGGATTGCAGTGAGTTCAAGGCCAGCCTGGTCTACAAAGTGAGTCCAGGACAGTCAAGGCTACACAGAGAAACCCTGTCTCGAAAAACCAAAAAAAAAACAAAACAAAACAAAAAACAAAAAACAAAAAAACCCACAATACCATGCTATGTTCCTTTTTTCTGGAACAGTGGAGCGCTGGAAAGTCCCCAGGCCCTATCCTAGCCAATCAGCTTAAAATGCTTTGTCTAGCTACCTGGATACAATGTACTTGGAAATGCTTTAACTGGTCAAAATGATACAATGCTGCCCTCCCCCTTGCTTCCCACCTGGTTACCTGGTTGCTACCCAGTTATGGTTTTTCTTATTAAAAAAACTGCCTTAGAAACAGACCAGTAGCCAGGTGTGATGGCTCACACCTTTAATCCCAGCACTTGGGAGGCAGAGGCAGGTGGATTGCTGTGAGTTCGAGGCCAGCCTGGTCTACAAAGCAAGTCCAGGACAGTCAAGGCTACACAGAGAAACCCTGTCTTGAAAAACAAAACAAAAAACAAAAAACAAAAAAAGAAAAAGAAAGAAAGAAAGAAAGAAACAGTCCAGTGTCACAGTCTGGCTCCAGAGGCCAGATTGTGCTGCTGACCTGTCAGTCTTTGTTCAGCACTGAATAAACTTCCAGTGGTCAGTGTGCAGCTATTCCTGAAATGCTAACACTTTGAGGCAGAAACCAATGTGCCCTAAGCTAACCTAGAACTTGTCATGTAGCTAAGGACAACCCTGAACTCGGTGTGTATCACACTGAGCTCCCAGACTCTTTTATAAACCATCTGTTAAGAGTTTGTTCTTTCTGTGGCTGGGAGTAGTGGTGCACGCCTTAAATCCTAGCACTTGAGAGGCAGAGGCAGGCTGATCGATCTCTGTGAGTTTGAAGCCACCTTGGTCTACATAGTGAGTTCCAGGATAGTCAGAGCTATGTAGTCAGACCCTACAAAACCAACAACCAACCAACCAACCAACTAAACAAACAAAAGAATGTATTGGCTCTATTCATTTAAGTCAAATAAGGCTACTACTGTCAAACAGTTTGCAGTGCTCCAGCTATGGCTTCATATGTCTTGTGTTTACTGTGTCTCCTGATTTCACGAAGCCCACCCATTCAGTAATTGCCCTGGACCACTGGGCCTGTGTGAGTTCACTCTAGGATTTTCACACTGCCATGAAGTCTGCACTGGAATACTTCCCAGAACACATCCCCATCATTGAGCAATGAATGGCTGAATTTGGTGATTGTTCTTGTTAGAGTTCTGCTTCATTCTGCCTACCTGTGACTGCTACAGGGGTGGTGTGGTGTGTGTGTGTGTGTGTGTGTGTGTGGCCCTGCCCAGGGCCAAATAAAAGGACAAACCCTTTCCATGGTCTCTCTCTCTCTCTCTCTCTCTCTCTCTCTCTCTCTCTCTCTCTCTCCTTCTCCTCCTCTTCCTTCACCTTCTTCTCCCTCTTCCTGTCTCTCTCTCTCTTTCTGGGGTGCCCCTCCCCCCTTTCCTTCTCTCCCATGCTCATTCAATAAACTCCTATATAACATAATATCTGCTGCCTGATACCTTACCTTATTATATTAAACATAAAAGTACTTACCTGTGTTGTGAAAGCCTCTGGTTGCCTTTCCTGCCAACTCACATACGGCAGAAAGTCTACATCTTCTTTGGCGACAAATTCCGAAATATTTGGGACATTAGCAAAAGGGATCTCATTACTGTCCTATATAGAATTAGAATTGGGTTAAATTTTTAAAAAAGATATTATCAAATTAAATAAGTAGTATGTTCTAATGCCTTGTGGATACTGATTTTAGAATATCTGGGCATATACCTGGATCATATGTCCCTGGCTATCAAGGCCCTTTCATATCAATCGTCAATCAAGACAATGCCCCATAGGATTGACTAAAAGTAATCTGAAAAATAAATCTAGAAATTAAAAAAAGTAATAGAATTATAGTATGTGTTTTTTTTTCACATGCTTATGTATTGCGGATTAACTATAGCATGCTACCACATCCTAGCCCCAAACTACTATAAATTAACTTTATTTATTTACTTTTTTTTGGTTTTTCGAGACAGGGTCTCTCTGTGTAGCCCTGGCTGTCCTGGACTCACTTTGTAGACCAGGCTGACTTTGAACTCACATCGATCCACCAGCCGCTGCCTCCTAAGTGCTGGGGTTAAAGGCGTGCGCTACCATGCCTGGCCTAAAAGCTTAATCTTAAATTAATGATACGTACCCTTTTCTCAACTGCCACAAAGCTTGTAAATTGTGTAATAAGAGAATTTTCTTTACTGAGTTCAATAATCAGCGATTTCATGATTTTTTTCTTCATCTAGGATAAAATGAAACTGTTTTAGTTTGTTTATATGTACTGAGATTAAAGGCAATGAAATAATCTGAAGTATTTATGGCAAATATGTCACTTAATGAATTCATTCACTTCCTTTTTTCTTCTTCCTTTTTTTCTTGAAAAACAAAACAAAACAAAAAACAAAACCAACCAAACAAAAAACCATTTATTTTTGGAGACTATTTACCCCCAGAACTTGCTATGTTGACTAAGCACACTTGAGCTCACAGAGATCCACCTGCCTCTGCTTCCTGAGTGCTAGGATGAAAAGCTGGAGCCACCACTCCTGCCTCATCCATTTCTTTTGAGACAACTGCCTCGTGTGTCTTAGGGTAGCCCAGAACCCTATGTTGCTGCAGGTGGCCTTGAACTCCTTTCTGCCTCTGCTTTCCAAGTGCTGGGATGAAAGGTGTGCACCATCACACCTGGGAACAGCCTGGACATTGAATTCACAGCCTTGTGCAATGCTACATAAGCAATGCTACCTAAGCTCTTGCTGAAGTAAATCACTTTATGGTTAGCATTTCAAATTAGACACTGAGTTAGGGAGGCTGTCTAAGTATCTTAGGCAGGTCACATGCTTCCCGTGATTTAAGATGACTGGTTTAGCTGAGTCATAGAAGCAATTTAGTTATAGGGGCCCGCCCTCTGCAGCTTTCAGAGAGCTCTCACATGCTTTCTGAGTCTCCTTGTTCTTTCAAAGTCTATGGCCCCTACCGTAAAGTTAGTCAGATACACTAAGAGATAAACAGGCCTCGGGTGAAAGGGAACACAGAGAATGCTTATCCCAGTGGTCACAAATAGGGAAGGCAGGCGGGGCGTGGGTGGCTCACACCTTTAATCCCAGCACTCCGGAGGCAGAGGCAGGCAGATCACTGTGAGTTCGAGGCCAGCCTGGTCTACAGAGTGAGTTCCAGGATAGCCAAGGATACATAGGGGAACCCTCTCTCTCGAAAAAACAAAAAGAAAAAAATGAGGGGAGGCGCAGAGCCACATGCTACCTGCTGCAACCACCAGTGGCTTCAATCTTCTTTCCTCTGTCCATCAGCGGGGAACAAGGTGAGCTCCACCTAGTGCCCAGAGGTGTCTCTCCACCATCTTGACCCTGAGTTGCTGAGTCACAGCTCAGAAGATGAGAGATGATGGCCCTCCATGACCATCCCCTGAGCACTTCTCTAGACTTTACTCACTGAGAGAAAAATCACAGAAGTCTCAGAAAGTCACTGTCCTTGCTTTCTTTCATTAACGAATTCCGAGAGCAGCCATTAAGCTCCCGCACGCCAGGACTAACGTTACAGATGTCGGTGGATGGCCGCCATCACATTCTTCTTTATTCAGCCAGCCCTACTGTATATTTCTTTTCTTTTCTTTTCTTTTCTTTTCTTTTTTTTTTTAAAGATTTACTTTTTATTATGTATACAGTATTCTGCCTACATGTACACTGGCACATCAGAAGATGGCATCAGATATCATTACAGATGGCTGTGAGCCACCATGCGGTTGCTGGGAATTGAACTCAGGACCTCTCGAAGAGCAGACAGACATAGAACAGTGCATGATGACTTTTACTGGGAGAACAAACCTCATGGTTGGTTTCATTGTCATGGAGAATGCCATCTTCATAATCTCTGATCAGCGCTCGAGCTGCCAGCTTGTGAATCATCTGTGTTTAAGCAGCAAGGGGGAAAGCAATTAAAATGCACTACATGTGTGTGAGAGAAACATGAATGCACATGTGTGTGTTTTTGCTTATGTGTGTGGCACAGACATGATAAAAGTATATGTGTGGTGGTCAGAGCACAGCCATCGGGTATCAGTTCTCGCCTTTTGACCATATTTAAGGCTGCGTCAGACATTCCCTCAATCTCTGCTCTGTCTGTTCTGTCTTTATCCCTGCACATCTTCCCAAGCCAAGACCCCATCCCATGAAAGTGAGCCAGCCCCTGACACTATTAACTATACCCAGCCATGCTTTCTACCTAGCAGCAGTTCGAAACAGATGCTGAGACTCACACCAAACATTGGGCAAAGCATGGGGAGTTAAGTAGAAGAGTTGGGGGAAGGGTAAAAGGACCTAGAGGTGACAACAACCAACCACACAATAAGACCAACAGAGTCAACTAACCAGGGCTCAGAGGGGCCTGTGGAGTCTGAAGCATCAACCAAGGACCATGCATGGACTGGACCTAGGTCCTCTACATAGATGTATCCAATGGGCAGCTCAGGCTTCATGTGGGTCCACTAGTAAGGGGAGTGGGGCTGTTTCTGACATGGTCTCTGTTGACTGTTTTTCAACCACTTCCCCTTGGCAGGACTGTCTTGCCAGGCCTCAAGGGAAGAGGACGAACTCAGTCCTGAAGCGACTTGATGATCTGGGGTGAGTTGGGGGGTGGTTAGGTGGGCTCCCTTTTTCTGAGGAATAGGGGAGGGAGAGGGGGTGAGGGAGGATTGTACTGGGAGGAGAGGAGGGAGAAGGCTACACTCAGGATATAAAGTGAATAAAAATAAAAATAAAAAAATACCGGGTCTCCTTGCTGCTGTGTTAGCCAGGCTAGCTGGCCAGTAGGCGTCCAACGAGTGCCCCATCTCTGCTGCCTTCCACCTCCCTCCTTGCAGGGCTGTGATGGGATTACAGACATGCACACTATTTTGCCTGCCTTTCTTATGTGTGTTCTGGGGATCCACGCTGAGGTTGTCAGATTTGCATGGTAAACACTTTTACCCACTGGGCCATGTCCCCAGCTCCCTACCCTACCTAGGCTGGTTGAAGACAATGATTCTGCTGCCTCAGCCTTCCCTGTGCTGGTGTTACAGGCGTCAGTCACTGCAGCAAGCTCAGGTAGAGCTTCCATGCCAACAATATTGATCTTAAACGTCAATGTCTGCTCTCAATAATTCTAACTTTCATAATGCCATCATTAGTAATGCCACTTAAGGCAGACAAGATGATGCTTCAGATAAAGTCATTGAGCTCTCCCCGCCCCCGCCTGCCCCCCAAAAGCCTGACAATCTGAGTTTGAGCTCCAGAACCCACATGGTAGAAAGGAGAGAATCTTCCAATTTTCTTTGACCTCCACACACAAATATGCAAAATAAAAGCAATAAACATGTAACTTTAAAAAATGCACCATGCAGGGTGGTGGTGGCGCACGCCTTTAATTCCAGCACTTGGGAGGCAGAGGCAGGTGAATCTCTATAAATTCAAGGACAGCCTGGTCTACAGAGGGAGTTTCAGAACAGCCAGGGCTATACAGAGAAACCCTGTACTGAAACAACAACAACAACAAACCCCCCAAAAAAACCAAAAACAAAGCAACAACAACAAGAAAGAAAAGCTGTTAACTTGGGCCTTCACTGTAACAATTAATAACAGTCAATTAACTGTTTTCCTGAGTACTGAGAAAGGACCGAGGGAGCCTCCATCTCCTCTCCAGTTTTGACAAGTAGCAGGAGTGGGCGATGTGAGGAACAACACTTGTGACAGGCATCTGAACTGGGGGTTTTGTGGGTCTGAGCCCTTACCCGTGGGGTTTGTGACAACACTTGTGTCAGAACATGGCAGTGTGTGAATGCAGTCTCAGCACTCAGGAGGCTGAGGCAGGAGGAACACTTCAAGTTCAAGGCCATCTCGAGCTATACAGTATCTCAAACCAAACCAAAGCAAACCAAACAATTACAGTTTGTTTTGAGAAAAGGTCTACGTAGCCCAGGCTGGCCTCAAACTTCCTTCATGTCCAAGGATGACCTCAAATTTCCAATCCTAATGCCTCGACACACGCCCCTACCCTCACCCCTACCCCCAAGTGCTGGGGTTGTAAGTATACACACACAATTACAAGTCAGCACTTTTACTTGCAGTCATTCATACCAGGGGACACCTGTAGAGATACACCCACACCCAAGAGTCTCAGATGAACACCCACAATTGCACAGATAACCTCCTGACCACCTGGCATAGCAGCTCAGAGCAACAAAGGAGGGACATGGTGCTTACCTGTGAGAACTGAAAACTCTTTCTGCCCATAGCTTAAGTGTGTGTGTGTCCCTGGAAATGGAAGAGCCTTCCAGCTGCCTGGCCAGTGCTCTTCCACTGAGTTCCCCCCACAGCCCAGTAGTTTAAGATTTAACCGTACAGTGCCAGTTGTCTTCTGGAGCTCAGTAGTAGATACCATTGTACAAAATTCTTTCTCTTGGATGAGTGCACGCAGAGTGGCCTGAAACAGGAGACACACGAGTGCTTTGTTAGTGCTCCCGGTGTGTCAGTTAGTGTGACAGCAGCCCTTCTGGTAACACCCTCCCATCTCAAGCAAGAGAAGTCAAGAGATTCCCCAGCTAGGTACCCAGAGTGGAACCACAAGACCAACGAGAGGGAAGGGGGTGGTGGTGGGGGAGTGGAGAAGAGCAACAGTCAACTCTTTGTCTTCCCCATGTGTAAGGAACCTGCGTACCTGCGTACAATGAGGAATGAATCCGTAGACGAGGAGCCGATCGTTGTGAAACAGAGAGGGCACCCATGCTGGAGCCTGCAGGGGCTCTGGGGCATCTCTGCTAAGCTGCTGCCACTTGACAGAGACAGAGTGGCAACTTGGGGAACGCATCCTGGTCATTTGTGCTTCTATCTATAATAAAAGGGAAAACACTTCTTAAATGCTAACATCTTGCTGGGCGGTGGTGGCCCGTGCCTTTAATACCAGGCAGAGGCAGGCTGGATTTTTGTGAGTTTGAGGCCAGCCTGGT
>OU015746.1:130437439-130461236 GCA_907169655.1 Acomys percivali | reverse complement strand
TCACCATCATCTTCATTCTCACCATCATTGTCACCATCTCCATCATTGTCACCATCACCATCACCCTCACCATCATCCTCACCATTACCCTCACCATCATTGTCACCATCACCATCATCCTCACCATCATCCTCACCATCACCATCACCCTCACGATCACCCTCACCATCATCATCTTCACCATCACCATCATCCTCACCATCATTCTCACCATCATCTTCACTATCACTATCACCATCATCATCACCATCATCTTCGCTATCACCATCACCACCATCATCACCATCATCCTCACCATCACCATCATCCTCACCATCATCTTCACTATCACCATCATTGTCACCATCTCTATCATTGTCACCATCTCCATCATTGTCACCATCACCCTCACCATCATCCTCACCATCATCCTCACTATCACCATCATCCTCACCATCACCATCACCCTCACCATCATCCTCACCATCACCCTCACCATCACCATCATCCTCACCATCACCATCATCCTCACCATCATATGCACTATCACCATCATTGTCACCATCTCTACCATCCTCACTATCACCATCATCTTCACCATCACCATCACCCCACCATCATCCTCACCATCACCATCATCCTCACTATCATCATTATCCTCACCATCACCATCACCCTCACCATCATCCTCACTATCACCCTCACCATCACCATCATCCTCACCATCACCATCATTCTTACCATCATCTTCACTATCACCATCATTGTCACCATCTCCATCATCCTCACCATCACCATCACAGGCCACTGCTGTGGGGTGGAAAACTGACATCCCCCACCCGTAAAGACTTATTACCTGCCTGTGGGTGCTATTGGGAGTTGATGGGACCTAGTGTGCTAGGATTCAGATCGGGATGTGCGCCTTAAAGAAGGGATTAAGAGGCCCCTGTCTCCTTCCCGCCTTTCTTTGCTTCTGAGGCCTCGGGTGAATGACTTCTCTTCCTCTGCTGTACCGTGTGTGCTACCAAAGGACCAAACCCAGAAGGCCAAGCAAGTACAGACAGAAACCTCTGCAAACCTGAACCAATGAAGCCTTCCTCCTTTGAAATGGGCTTATCTCATGCATCTGTGGAAAAGCTGTGTCACATCCACCACTGTGTGGAACATCCCAGGATTAAGTCCTGGCCCACAGCACTCAAGCTTCGCAGGCAAAGACTCTGGAGGGGAGGTCAGCTTTCTTACCATAATGAACTCTGTGGCCATTTCATTGCTCGTGACGTACTTAGGATATGAAAATAGCTCCTTGTAACCTGTGCAGTAAGAAAGTGTTATTAAACACTCACCAGATTGGCCGCTAGAAAACACCTGTGCCACTCTACACCACGGCTTTTACATCACACACACACACACACACACACACACACACACACACACACACACACACACACACACACACACAGATATTTAGCTGTATGCTTCCTTCTCAGAAAACCGTGTATGTGCATTTTAACACACAAAAACCACATTTAAAGCATATAAGATGTACCAAATAAGATGATCTGTGTCAAGCTCCATGTAGAGAGAGCTCTGCATCATCCATGCAAAGCAAGGCACAGGACACTTCAGCCGCATGGCAGATCAGCCCCGGCAGGGCAGAGTCTCCAGCAAAGTGCCTGCCATCCCTATGTGATCCACATTCCTAGCAGAACAACCCAGCTTCCATGTGAAAGCAGATGGCTGCCATAGAAGAGGCGACTTAGGAGGGCAGGACTGTCCCCTGACCTCCTTCTTTCATCCCCGAGATGCCCTGTCTGTCTGTCTGTCTGTCTGTCTGTCTGTCTGTCTATCTATCTATCTATCTATCTATCTAATCTAATCTATCTATCTATCTATCATCTCTCTGAGACAAGGTCTTGCTCTGCAGCTTGGGCTAGCTTGGAATTTACAATATAGCCCAGGCTAGCCGTGAACTCTTGTCAGTCCTCCTGCCTCAGTCTCTGGAGTGCTGGGATTACAGAGATGAGTCATCATGCCCTGCTCAAAGGCACCATTAACCATATGATTGGTTACCCTGAGATTATTCTTGCAATCTCTTTCCCATCAGCCAACACTCAAGTAGGATGGCATAGCCAAACAACTATTTCAAGCCATCTTAAGTAAATCCTATTCAGTGGTTCAGCCATTAACCTGATCCATAGATTTGAGCCACCACTTCTAGCTCTACCTTGCCATATTCCTGAGGTGTCCCTGCCCTGCCCTCCCTCCTAGAAGGTGACATTGACCTTCTAGTAACAGTGCTGGCCTGGTGCTGCCTAAATTCATTTCTTACACATTACCTATGACCGGGCTGGCTGCAAATGTCGGTCCTGACTCTTTGGATGTTCCTATTAAATAAACTAAGGTTCATGTGTTTTGTTCAGTTGATAATTACATTGGTCACACTTGTGTCTCGCACACTGTATAGTAAAGCTTAAAATCCTTGGCACTCATTAGCTCCACCCTTACAAGACTGTGATGTAGGCACTATTATCATGCGGCTGAGGAAAAAAAAAGCCAGAGGCACCAAAAGTTCAAGCAGACTTGCTGGAAATGACTCCGGAGCTTATGCATGGTGGGGGGGGGGGACCTTCATCAGGAGGCACCGACTGCTACTGTTTCATGCTAGGCTGTCTCCCACTGCACAGGTGAGGCCAGGCCCCAAGGGTCACCAGTCTGCACAGCACATGCCCATGTTAAAGAGGAGACCCACGAGGGGCTGGGGACAGTGCACTAACCTGTGCCAAACTGCATAATGTTTACTTTTTGCTCCTTCTCCACCAGAGACAGAGCGTACAGGGCCACTTGCTTGGCTTGCATGAACGCCACACCCTCCATGGAATTGGAACAGTCAAGGCAAATGACCACTTCGTTCTTTTCACGGAGGTCGGGAAGGGTGGCGGCAAGATCAGGCTGAAAGACCAGCATGCATGCCTGAGAGGAGAAAAAGACACGTGTGTCAGAGGGTCCTGCAACTTCCATGGGAAAACACCACAGTTCTAACAGCTTCTAGGGCCTGAGAGATGGCTCAGTGGGTAAAACTCTTCTGTCCAAGCCTGATGACTTGACTTCTGCAAAGCCACAGGGAAGTAGGGAACCTCTCTCAAAAGTTTTTTTTTTTTTCTGGTCTTTACATGCTCTATGTGGCACATGTTTACAGATACACAACACAGACATAGATATAGATACATACACACACACACACACACACACACACACACACACACACACTTAAAAGAAAACCTTCTAGTAACCTAATGCTACCAAAACAAAACCGCTAAGACTTCTCTTTTTATTCTTTTGAGACAGAGTCTTCAGTGGGTAACAAAGGCTAGCCTAAACCTTGCTACATAGTTGAGGGTGACCTTGAACTTGTGATCCTTTTGTCTATTCCTCCACAGTGATAAAGTGCAGGGATATACCACTACTCCCAGCTACTATATTTCCAGTAATAAAATGACCTACTAGGTGTTAAGGGGGGGGGCAGCCTAGGCATTCAAATAAAGGGTAGAATGTTTAGAATTGACGACGTAAACACAGACAAAAAACAGCCAAGGAATCAAGAGCCTACATAGGGCTCTGGGACCCGGCTCATTGATAGTTTGTGTAGCACACAGTAAGGCCTTGGTTTAATCTCAAGCGCTGCATAAAACTGGAGGTGGTGCTCTCTGTAATTCCTACCCATGAGATTATGCCTACTATGAGGCAGGAGGATCAGAAGTTTAATGACTTTCAGGCCAGTCTGGCCTACACAAGACCCTAGTCCCTCAAATATAGACCATCTTAACACAAAACAAAACAACAACAACACAGGAGCTGACCTTGTACAAATAATGAATGAATAATAGATCTCTCTCACTATTCTAAAAGGAATACAGATGGTGTAGTAAATAACTACTAAAACACATGTACAGGTCTCTTATTAAGTAGTGTGATGTACTATCATGTACGTTTCAGTTTTAAATGGTTTTATTTTTTATGTGCATGGGTGTTTTGTCTGCATGGTTTCTATGCACCACGTGTATACCAGGTGTTCCTGTAGGCAAAAATAGGATGTCAGATTCCCTTGAACTGGAGTTAGAGACAATTGTGAGCCACCAAGTGGGCACTGCTAATCAGACCTGTGTCCACTGGAAGAGCAGCCAGTGCTCTTACTGACTGAGAAACCTCGCCAGCTCCTTATATTTATTACATTTCCTTATTTATAAGTTACTTTATTATTTGCTTACTTCATGTGCATGGATGTATAGGCACATGTGTGTAGAAATGGGAGACATTTGTGGGAGCCTGTTCTCTTCTACCACGAGGGTCTCTGAGATCAACCTCAGGCCTTCAGACTCCATGGCACATGCTCTTCCTACTGATCTACCTGGCCAGCCCCAAGGTTCAGGTTTTTTGTTTGTTTGTTTGCTTAGTGTGTGTGTGTGTGTGTGTGTGTGTGAGACAGGGTTACTCTGTGTATAGCTGTGGCTGTCCTGGACTTACTTTGTAGACCAGGCTGGCCTGGAACTCACAGCGATCTGCCTGTTTCTGCCTCCAAGTGCTGGGATTATAGGCATGTACCATTGTGCTCTAACGTTCAATTTTAACTTTAACTGAAGTAGCAATTCTTTGTAACAAATGCACACAATTGCATTATGGCCATTATTGCAATTTGCTTGTTTTTAGTATTTGTTTGTTTATTTATTTATTTACTTTTTTGACACAGGGTTTCTCTGTGTGGCCTTGACTGTCCTGGACTTGCTTTGTAGACTAGGCTGGTCTCAAACTTACAGCGATATTCCTGCCTCTGCCTTCCTGAGTGCTAGGATTAAAGGTGAGCATTACCATGCTCGGATTGCCTGTTTGTTTATTTGTGTGTGTGTGTGTTTACATGTATGTTTGTGTGGGGGAGTACACACACGTCACTGTGTGCACATAGAAGCCTGAGGAAAATTTATGAGAATCGATTTTCTCCTTCCACCACGTGAGTTCCAGGGATCTAAACTCTGTCAGGCTTAGAGGCAAACACCTTTAACTGCTGAGTAATCCTCTGGCCTCTATTTTTCTAGTATCATTTTTTTAACATCTATATATTTGTGTGTGTGTGTGTGTGTGTGTGTGTGTGTGTGTGTGTGTGTCATGTACTCATGTGGGGTCAGAGGACAAGTTTCAGAAGTCAGTTCTCTTTGCACTATATGAGTTCTAGGTAACAGGTATACTTCAGCAACGTCTTGGTAGCTGTGTCTCCTGGTATGGAAAATGTCTTGTGTGGTGAAAGGCCCCTGAAGCTATAGTCAAGTTGTTCCTGTTACATCAGAAACCAGGGCACCAGGACACTTTTACACATGTGTGCACTAAGGTATAAGTCTGTATCCTTAAAAGATCTGCCACCCTTGTAACATCATTCAGATTGTGATTTTTGTGTCACTTACCCTGTGGACTTTTCTGGAAGAGCAAAGGAAGAAATATCTTGTCGGACAGTGGTGGTGGTGCACGCCTTTAATCCCACACTTGGGAGGCAGAGGCAGGTGGATCTCTGTGAGTTTGAGGCCAGCCTGGTCTACAGAGCGAGTTCCAGGACAGCTAGAGTTGTTACACAGAGAAACTCTATCTCGGGGGTGGGGGGTTGGTGCGGATAGGGGGTGAGGGGTTGGGGAGGAAATGTATGATCCACCAGGATTTGGGAGGGGAAGGATCACCGTACCCCATGAGTAAACCACCCACTTTGAACTCAAGTGTTCATGAAACACTTAAAATCCATAACAACAGGCACTGGGCTGCTTGCCTTTGGAGCTTGCTTTACTTAGCTGCACTAAACTATTTCTTCTAGACTGTATTCTTTCCTTCCAGGAGACAAGGACCAAGAGCTACCCTCTCCCTAATAACGCTGGCTGGGGTTGTACATGCCTGTGCTTCTAGCACCTGCGAAGTCACAAGTTGTAGGCACACAGAGATTGTACAGTGTAGTAAATAACACGTACTACAACTACACTACAGTCTGGGACACAAAGAAAGTTCAAGAACAGCCTAAACTCCATAGAAAGACCCTGTTTCAAAAAAATAAATTCCAACTTTACTAGCATACTTATCCACACTTTTACCCCAATAGACAAATAGACAAGTGTCTTTCTACTTCTATTATTTATTTATTGAGACAGTGTCTCATATAGGCACATGCTGGTCTTAAATTTTGTGTATAAGGATGACATCAAACTCCTGATTTCCCCTTGCCTCTACTTCCCAAGCACTGGGATTAATAGGCATGAAGCACTATGCCCAGCTATTTCATGTATGCATGTAAGTATGTATGTAAGTATGTATGTATGTATGTATGTACGTACGTACGTTCATATTTTCTTGGTACGTAGCCAAAGCATGCTTTGAACTAGTGACAATTCTCCTGCCTCAGCTTCTCCAAGCAAACTACCACATCTGGCAGTGTTTCCTACTCCTAAGAAGGAACGTACCTCACTTTCTTTTTCTGGATGTTTTTCAACCCACATTCTTGGGAGATACGCATCACTCAGAGCAATGCGGAGAGAAAAGCCACTGCTGTCCAAGGAGCTGCCTTCCACAGTGCTGATTACAGCTTTACAGTCTGTGCTCTGCAAAAAAACCAAAAACCAAAAATCAAGTGCACAGCAAGGTAAGCAAGGGAATGGTAGCACCCTGACTACTGTAAATACTTGCATTATTTATATAACTCCATTACAAATCAGCACTGCAATAAGACACTCAAAAATACGAATGACCACTATCATAGTGGTTACCACCCTGAAACTCTAAGGCTGATTTTTAGAGTCAGATCTAAGTAAGTCTGAAACAATTCTGTATGTAAACATTACAGATCTGTGTGTTTATGTGGGTACAATAGAAAGCACACCATACAGGCAGAACCTGGAACAATAAACATATTAACACCCACGAGACACTCTGGGTTTATACTTTGTTTTTAAAGTATGTTTTACACACACTCTCTCTCTCTCTCTCTCTCTCTCTCTCTCTCTCTCTCTCTCTCTCTCTTTCTCTCTCTTTTTTTTTTTCTTTCTGAGACAGAGTTTCTCTGTGTAACCTTGGCTGTCCTGGACCTCACTTATGTAGACCAGGCTGGCCTCGAACTCAGAGATCCGTCTGTTTTTGCCTCCCAAGGGCTAGGCTTAAAGGCATGTGCCACCACACCCAGCATAAAACAACTTTTGAAGATGTGAATGATAATTTAAAATAACAGGGACAATACAGTACACTATAAAATGGCCGCAAGTCTGCACTTGGGGAAACTGGCTCTTCTGCAGTGATTTTTTTCTTTAGTGGTAAAGAAAAATTTTATTACTAAGAAAATAAGGATGACACACAACTCCAAATAACTAAAATTGTGAGAGGATCAGAGATCTTTGATGCTTATTCCTGTAAAGTAAAAATTCCCATTAGACATAGAAAGCAAATGTGTGTATATATGTGTATATATATACATACATATGTATATATCATGCCCAAATTTAAGAAGCTACATTCAATACCAGGTAGCACTAATAAACTTTCTGGCCAGTGACTTAAGGATCTCCCCCAACTTGGAAATGGCAACTATGAATTTGCCAATAGGGTTGACCATGTGACTTCCTTTGATCAATACTACCGGCAATGTGATGGGAGCAGGAGACTGAACAGTGCGGCACAGGGCTGCCCTTGACTTGTTGCTAACAGGGACTCGCCCACCACCACATGAACGACCCTGAGCCAGCCCGACACACAGTGACCCTGTGGCTAGCTGTGTGTGAGTCAGGTGGTCCTAGGCCACCTTGTCCCAACCACGCCGCAGCGACCTGAGAACAAAAACCGCTTGTTATTTTAAACCACAGAGTTGTGGGACTGTTTGTGACGAAAGTAAGGCAGTGAGGAGGGCTTGCTCCAAACCGAATTAAATCCACGCAGTAACTCTGCTCCCTAGAGAAAGCTAAGATCTCAAAATGAAGAAGAATCAACAAAGAGCATGCCAGGCCAAAGGTGGACTGCAAACAAGTAACAAAGAAAGCTGTTACTATGTTTCAGGAGGATGGATAATTGTGACATTGTGGCAGGTGACTCAGGCAAATGATTGTTACCCAGGAGAGACAGACACTTGCAATGTGCTCACTGGCTCTGAGGAACCAAGGAAAAAAGGTCGCCAGCTGGAGGCACCAGTTACTGAGAACACACGGCAGGAGACTGCCAAACCGGGAAGAGCTAGCAGTGAGCACCATCTATTCCTCATCGCCCCTAAACGAAGTCAGAGATTTATTGCTGGAGAGAAACCAGCCAAATAGACCCCAGACTGGGAAGCCGTAGCTTATGAAGCCTAGTGCACTGAGTTGCTTAATTTAGGGAAGAGAAAGTTAAATCAGCATTCAAAACACTGAGCCTTCGCATTCATCTTCCACAAACACCCGATTTCAACTGACTATATCCGCATATCTTCGCCTGAGTGATGAATCCAGAGATTCACCCACACTTCTGGCATTTGGGGGAATACCTGCAAAATGAAACCCTCTAAAATAAAATGTAAAGACAGTAAATGAACAGAAACTCAAAGAGCAGAGACAGGACACAGGAAACAAAAAACAAACAAAAAAACCAAAACATTTTCAAGCCAGGTCCAAGGGCACACACATCTTTCTTCCTCCCTTCCTCCCTCCCTTTCTCCTTTCATCCCTCTCTTTCTTTTCTTTTTCTTCTTTCTTTCTCTTTTTTTTTCTTCCAGACAGGCTTTCTCTATATAACCTTGGCTTTCCTGCTGTCCTAGAACTCAGAGATCCACCTGCCACCATCCAACAAGGGGGCACACAATTCTAATTCCAGCATTTGGGAAACTGAGGCAGGAGGCTCAGAAGTTCAAGATCAGCCTTAGGTAAACAAATTCAAGGCTATATCCCCCCTGCCTAAAAACAAACTTTCTTTCTTTTTTTCTTTTTTCTTTTTCTTTTTAGACAGGGATTCTCTGTGTAGCCTTGGCTGTCCTCGATTCAATATGTGGACTAAGCTGGCCTCGAACTCACAGAGATTCACCTGCCTGTGCCTCTCAAGTGCTGGGATTACAGGCATGTGCCACTGTACCTGCCTCTAGGGGTGACTTTTAAAAAAGTAAATACTAAAGTCCTCCTCTGGCCTCTGAGGACATCTACACACATGTGACATAAACACACACACACACACACACACACAAAGACGACACATATACACACATACACATGCATATATACATACACATACCTAAACAAAATAAAAATGGATATATATTTTAAAACACTCAACATTAATTTTTTCAATCCAGGAGCATGGAAGGGCTTTTCATCTTCAGCATTGTCTTGCTGGATAGTGGTGGCGCACGCCTTTAATCCCAGCACTCAGGAGGCAGAGGCAAGGGATCTCTGTGAGTTAGAGGCCTGATGTGCAAAGAGAGTCCAGGACAGCTAGGGCTATGCAGAGAAACCCTGTCTTGAAAGTCAAAACAAGACAAAAAATAAAATAAAATGTCAGTGTGGGAAAGATGGTTTAGTGGCTAAGAGCATTTACAGCTCTTTCAGAGGGCCCGGGGTTGGTTTCTAGCACTCACATGGAGGCTCACAACTATCTGTAACTCCAGTTCCAGAGAATCCAGTGCTGTCTTCTGGCCAGAGTGGGGACCAGGCACACAGGTGCTGCACATACATGCACGCAGGCACACACTCATCACAGGAAAATAAAATAAGTCTTTATAAAAAAAATGTCTTTGTAATACATTTATTAGCTCAATTAAACATTGTTTACATGTTCCTACCAAAACAGGGCATCAAAAGTCAACCTTCCCCTCACCCTTAATAATAAGGATCAAAGCCAGGGCGGACACTACACAACTGAGCTACATCCACACCTGCATGAAGCAGATGAATCAAGACTTTAGGTGAGAGAAGCATGGGAGAATGGGGAAAAGGAAGGATCCAGAGGGTCCTGGAAACCTACAAGAAGAACATTATGACGGGTGGATCTGGGCCCAGGAGTCATGCTCAAACTACGGCACCAGCCAAGGAGAATATGTGCAGTAAACTTCAAACCCCTACCCAGATCTACCCAATGGACAGGACATTTTTCACAGTTGAGTGGAGAGTGGGGACTGACTTTCACATGAACTCTGGTGCCCCATATTTGACCACGTCCCCTAGATGGAGAGGTCTGATGGCACTCAGAGGAAGGCTAGCAGGCTACCAAGAAGAGATTCGATACTCTATGAGCATATACAGGGGGAGGAGGTCCCCCTCAGTCACAGCCATAGGGGAGGGGAGTAAGGGGAAAATGGGAGGGAGGGAGGAATGGGAGGATACAAGGGATGGGATAACAATTGAGATGTAATATCAATAAATTAATAAAATAAAATAAAATAAAATAAAACAGTGAAAACAATTATTTAAAACCCCTGGCAACCACAGAGAAACAGCCCCAACATCCAAGGTGACGCTCAGTCTCCGATGTGTGGCGCAGCGAGGGGCACTGACTACTGCCTGTTGAAGTTGCTGTGGCATTAGTCCACTTTTATGCCACATACATATATTTTTGATATGATAAAATTAATGGGAGAAATCAAAGGAGAAGTCACTGACCTTTTGCCTTAGTTCATGTGTGTCACTGGAAATGAATTCTATCACATAGGGCATCTCAATGGACATGGCCAGGGAGAAGCTACGGAAAACGAAGAGGTCATGTTAGTACAAGGTCTTTGGTCCCGCTTGGCGTTGTTTCAAATCATTTTTCTTCTTTTGCAGCCCCACAAATGGAAGCCAGAGATCCAAGCACTCCAGCACTGAACTATATGCCCCCAGCCTTTCCAACAACTGTAACTGAAGATTTAAGCTATAAAGCCAGTGCCCATCAGATGAGTTAATCCACAGGACAGATATTGTAGGTGCTAACCTTTGCTTGGCTCCAACTTCCTTTACACAGATCTTCTCCACTGTGTCCTAGTAGAAAAAAAGTATGTGTGAATAATAGGGTTTCTGTGAGGCTTTAGGGTAGTAAGGTGATCTCAGCCAGACCCAGCTGACCGCATCAACACAGGCTCATTTACAAGCAGCACTGGGCTACCAGGTGCATGTATGCAGTGCCCGAGGAAGCCAGAAGAGGGCGCTGAATCCTCTGGGACTGGAGTTACCGGCACTTAGCTATCATGAGGGCGCTGGGATCTGAACTTCTGGAAGAGCAGTGCCTTCCCCTTTATTTTATTTTAGGCTTTTTGAGACAGAGTTCTGGCTGTCCTGGAACTCACTATGTACACCAGGCTGGCCTTGAACTCACAGAGATCCACCCACCTCTACTTCCGGAGTGCTGGAATTAAAGGTGCACACCACCTGACTTCCATCAACCCTCATCTTTTTTTGTTTTGTTTTGTTTTGTTTTGTTTTTTGTTTTTTGAGATAGGGTTTGTCTGTGTAGCACTGGCTGTCCTGGACTAGCTTTTGTAGACCAGGCTGGCCTTGAACTCACAGCGATCCGCCTGCCTCTGCCTCTCGAGTGCTGGGATTAAAGGCATGTGCCACCACGCCCATCTTAAGCACACCCACCTGAAGGTTCTCATTCAAAGCCTTGTCCTGCTGCCAGGGCGCTACAGTGGCAGGCATGAAGAAGATGGCCACCGGGCTTTGGATGCTGAGCTCCGTGATGTAGGTGATTTTGATGAGAACCTTGGCCTGAGGTGGCAAGTTTCCGACACTTACAGTGAAAACGTCCTGGAACACAAACAGCTATTCAAAAGCGTATCCACTCTGCTAG
Organism: Acomys percivali; assembly: GCA_907169655.1. Taxonomy (NCBI): domain Eukaryota; kingdom Metazoa; phylum Chordata; class Mammalia; order Rodentia; family Muridae; genus Acomys; species Acomys percivali. Next base: position 130,449,467 of record OU015746.1, on the reverse strand, counting down.
TTAATTCCTGGTATTGACAAAGTGACACAATGACAAGTCCTTCCCCAGGAAAATGGTGGTATGCCATTTTGTAAGTGTAAATGTGTAAACGGGAACTCTGGAGCAAGTCACCAGTGATGGATGGGGACAGGGTGACGTCTGTGAGGGGCAGAGGACATGACCGCCAGTGAGAATGTTGCTCAAGGGACTGCACGCTGCAGCCACATACCCTTTGCCACATGGGTGTCTCCACACGACCCCTTCCTGGAGGGACCTGTGGCTTCTCTGACCTTCATGGCAAATGACTACAGAAAGCAGCGTTCTCTGAGGTTACACTATGCTCAATCTGCTCATTAAAATCGTACATTTAAAAAGAGTTAACATTTGTCGGTCAGTGGTGGCACATGCCTTTAATCCCAGCACTCGGGAGGCAGAGGCAGGTGGATCGCTGTGAGTTCGAGGCCAGCCTGGTCTACAAAGTGAGTCCAGGACAGCCAAGGCTGCACAGAGAAACTCTGTCTCAAAAAATGAAAAAAAAAATTTTTTTAACATTCTTTGAATGGAATATTGATAGTTATTGTAGAAGCTGGCAACCTAGTGAGCAGCTAAGACAGAAAAATAGGAGAAATTAGGTTTCATTCCCTTCCCTTTGTTTCTTCTCTCTCTCTCTTCCTTCCCTCCTTTCCCTTCTTCCCTGTCAGAGTCTCATATATCCTTGGCTTGCCTCAAACTCACTATGTAGCCAAGGATGACCTTGAACTCTGACACCCCCCCCACCTCTGCTTCATGAGAGTCACAGGTGTGTTGCACCATGCCTGGTTTGTCTGGTGCTAACTAGAACCCAGGGCTCCATGCATGCACTCACCACCTGAGCTACTGACACAGGAGAAAGCGAGAATAGTAAATCAAATCATAGAGCCTCTACAAAGGCTGCTGAGGACATACGAAGTCCCACAAAGCAGAACGTTAGCTAAGGGGCACCCCTGGCTCTCTTATGATCAGGATGAGTGCAGTTCTGCCAGGCAAACAGGACAACCCTGGGAGAAGCAGCCTGCTCTGTCTCGGGGTGACTATGACAGTGCTTCACGTTGTAAACCTCCCCATTTGTCCAAACAACCAAACTTTGCAATTTCTGTCTCTGTGAAACCTGTTTAACGACTCAGAGTGTAACTTGGGGATGTGAATCTATCCGAGCTGATACGGGGTTCTGTCCAGGGCCGGTTCCCTTTCGTGCATTAGCCAGAACCAGTTGTGCACAGCTGCTGAAGAGTTCTTCCTTACTTATCGCTAAGTGCTGGAGTGATTTTTCACTGGGTGTGTTAATTCTGTAACATTATGTGCCCAGTCCTAGACAGCCTTTTCCTGATACCCACACAGCTCACCTCAACATCTCTAATGACACTAGCCATTCTACCTCTATGATAAAAAGTTAGCACATTTGGGTTAGATGAGTAGAAGATGAATGATTAATTGAGGCTTGAGCGTTATTACTTGTTGGGGTACATTGTGTGATGGCGTGTCTCTGCATGCTCAGTTGTTGATTGCTAATCTGGCAGAGAGCGAAGCGCTAGCCGGATCTTGGTATTGTTATTTCTATGGCTATCACTGCTCTTATATTTTGTAAATTTTTGTCCTTCCTCACTTGTAATAAAGAGCTGATGGCCGACATCTGGGCAGGAAGTGGAGAGAGGGTGGAACTTCCAAGAGAGGTGGGGAGGGAGGGAGGGAGACGATGGGAGAAGAAAAGGGGCCCAGGAGATTCACAGCAGAGACAGAGCAGAGCAGAGGGGTAGAGCTAGCCAGGTGGCAGGATGTAGTGCCAGTATTAGTCATTAGGGGAGACAGCTGACTAAGCTTTAAAATATTAAAAAGCAGCTGTTTCATTATTTATATCACCGTGAGTCCAAAAGCTCCACTATAATTACTATTTTGTTTGTTTTTAAACTTACTGAGTGTGTGTATGCATGGTGTGTGTGGGCATGATGACGTGTGTGTGCGTGCATGAGGTGTGTGTGTAGCATGAGGTGTGTGAGTATGTGCATGACGTATATGAGTGTGCATGAAGTGTTAAGTGTATGAGTGCAGGTATGAGGTGTGTGTGCACGTGGGCATGTGTGTTCTGTGGTGTGGATATGTATGTGAGTGTGAGCACTGCCTTCCATGTATGCATGTGGAGGTCAGAGGACAACTTTGTGAAATCCACTTTCTCATGCTACCTTTCCGTGCGTTCTGTGGAATTCAACTCAGGGTGTCAAGCTTATATAGCAAGCATTTTTACCTGCTGAACCATCTCACCAGCCTTAGTGCTTTTGGCATTAGATATGTCCATCTGTAGGAAAGAACTAAAGCAACGAAGGGGCAATAATTAAAGAATTCCCAGGGCCGATCCTTAAAGCGTACGAATAGGAGCCCTGGACTGGCCTGATGAGATGGCTCAGCAGGGAAAGGCACCAGCCATCCAGCTGACAGACCCAAGTTCAATGTCCTGGACCCACATGGTAGAAGGAGAGAGCCAGCTCCTGAAAGCTGTCCTTTGACCTCCACATGCACACTGTGGTGTGAGTGTGTGCACACACATAATAAACAAACCAATAAAAATAAATGTAAACAGAGGCAGGCGGATCGCTGTGAGTTCGAGGCCAGCCTGGTCTACAAAGCAAGTCTAGGACAGCCAAGGCTACACAGAGAGACCCTGTCTCGAAAAAAAAGTAAAAAAAAATTAAAGCAGCCTATACCTCAGATCTGCAATAACCATTAGTGTGTTCTTCCCTCAACCAAACATTGCATTTCTAAAAGATCTTACAGGAACGCCTTCCGGGTTATGACTTGGTGAAAAGTCACATTGATAGGTGAGTTAAGTTATGGGAAAACATAAATATATTTTATAGTCAGAGATAAAAAAATGTGTACTCCAAATGTGTGCCTTTTGTTTTTAGTTCTGGTAACCCAGTGCCCAACAGCATACCAGCTCTTCCTGTTTCCTATAATGTTGACTTCACTTCCTTCTTTATTTAGACAACTCACATGGATACACTGGCTTGACCTTCTGTATGTATAATGGGTTTTTGTTAGTGTGTTTGAGACAAGGTCTTGCGAGGTAGCTCTCTGTACAGCCTAGAGCTCACTACATAGAACAGGCAGGCCTGGAACTGGCAGCCACTCTCCTGCCTCAACCTCTCAAATGCTGAGATTATGGTGTATGCCCCCATGTGTGGCATTTATGAGAAATCTTAAAAGCCTAGAGAACTGTAAATGATTGTGGTTTCTATTATGTTTTCCTATTTCAAGTCATTTCCAATAATATGCTGGCCACAGGGTGAGCAGCAGGCTGTACCGGAGCATCCTGGTCCATCAGGTAGGCGCCATGGCCATGGCTGATAGCCTCTCGGTATTTCTGCTGGGCTTCTTCCTTCTCTTTTATCTGGAAAAGACAATTATGATGATGATTTCCTTTGTTTTGATTTTTTTGAGGTGAAGTCTCACTCTGTACTAGACTAGCCTGGAACTCACTATGCATCCCAGACTGGTCTTGAATTTGCAACAATCCTCCTGCCTCTGCTGATATTACCCATGTGAGGTGTGATGTCCAAATTTGGGAAAGATTTGTTTAAAATGCTCATTATAGGAAGAATGACTTCAGACTTTAATAAGAAAAATGACACCAGTATGTATTAAAGCCTAGATAAACCCATGAAACTAAGTCTAGGATGAATGAAAACTTACATAAACAGATGAGCAAATGTGTACTGCTTACTAAGGGTCTGAACTAGAAGAGGCCAGCTAAAGAGAATCCTCCTCACGTTAGGATCAAACTCCAGTCACTAGCTGACAATGAAAAGTCTGGAACAAAAAGGTTGATCTCATTATGTATTGTTGTTGTTGTTGTTATTATTATTATTATTTGCTTTTTGACACAGGGTTTCTCTGTGTAGCCTTGGCTGTCCTGGACTCACTTCATAGACCAGGCTGGTCTCGAACCTCTGCCTCTCGAGTGCTGGGATTAAAGGTGTGCACCACCACATTGGAACCAGGGTCCTCTGCAAGAGCAGCAAATGCTTTTAACCACAGAATCATCCTTCATGCCCAAACTTTATTGTAAATAAATACATCATGGGTTCTAATTGCAACTGTAGGCTAGTCTTTAGGATAGAGCCAGGGCCTGTGGATATTAAACAAGTATTCACCTACATTCCTAGAGATACACACCTAGCTTCTGTTACTTTTGGGTACACTTCTTTTCTTTTTTTTTTTTTCTGAAAAAGTTCACTTCAGTTAGGTAGGATTCATATTGCAAACTCACATGAGAGCTATGAAGCTGGGTGTGGCAGAGCATGCCTTTAATTCCAACATTCTGAGGCTGGGGCAGGACTGTTGTAAGTTCAAAGTTAGCCAGGGTTCCAGAGTGAGTGTGAGGTCAGCCTACATAATGAAAGCTGATCATAAAATACTGTATGTCTGTATGTATTTTATATAAATGTAACATCTATGCATTCTTCATCAATTTTCTTCTTTTTGTTTTTTTGAGACAGGGTTTCTCTGTGTAGCCTTGGCTGTCCTGGACTCACTTTGTAGACCAGGCTGGCCTCGAACTCACAGCGATCCACCTGCCTCGGCCTCCTGAGTACTCAGATGGCAGGCTTATGTCACTATGCCCTCCTCTCTCAAACTCTGGACACTGAAATAACGTCTTTTATGGCTAGCGAGATGGCTCAGTGGGTTAAGGCCTGTGCCATCAAGCCTAATGACGTCAACTTCATCCCAGGGATCCACATATGACAAGAGAGAACTGACTCCTGAGAGTGTCCTCCAACCTTCACACACAGGCTGTGGCATACGTACATGTATGCATGTGCACACAGACACATAAAAACACAATAAACATTTTAAAAAAGAAAGACAAGGGGCTGGAGAGATGGCTCAGAGGTTAAGGGCACTGACTGCTCCTCCAGAGGTCCTGAGTTCAACTCCCAGCAACCATCAGATGCCCTCTTCTGGCCTGCAGGTATACATGCAGGCAAAGCACTGTCTACATAATAAATAAATCTTTTCTTTTATTTAAAAAAAAAAAAAAGAAAGACACAAAAGAGATAACTTTCTTTGCTGAAATTGTCTAAATGAAGACTTTGTGAAAGAATGGTGATGCCTACAGAGGGGCCCGTCAGTGAGGCTAAGTGTAGGACGCGATTCTTTCAGGAACATGTCCCAACCTTACAGCATGTGGACTCAGATAATGAAGATTTGGCTATATGAGGACTCCAAGCACTTTTCCCTCTCACCTCTCCTACTATGTGTTTCCCGTTGATGAATGCTTCGAAGCCACACACGGCTGCCTTCTCATCCAAAGGAAAGATATATTTTGCCTCAATAGGCACTTGACTTTGATTTGTGTATGTCTGAAAAACAATGACCTGAAAGAGGAGGGGCAAAAATTCCACATAATTGATAAAATCACATGGAAGAACAACAAATGGAAATAATTATATATAATTCATTTCCAAATCCTAAGATTTGTTTTGCTTTTTTTAAAGACAGGGTCACGTGAGCTTGTACCTGAAGCTGACTTTGAACTCTGTATCCTCCTGCCTTCTTTCACCTCCCAACGGCTGGGACTACAGGTGTGCACCACTGCTCATAGTTCAAATCCCTTACATTTCGACATGTCCTCCAAAGTCACAAGCCTGGCTTCTGGGGTTGGATGCTTCCTACCTCTACAGTGGACCATGCATGCTGTGTAACCCAGGGTGCCAGCCGCACACTCAGCCTGCAATACGTGCCTGACCAGACAGGAGTCAAGAAGCCCCTCTTATGCTAACAATTTTGCTGCCTCCCAGGTGTCATGTGGCTGGGAACTTCTGGAATGCAGACAAGCCTGGCCCTATGATGCAGCTTTGTCTCAATAAATCCATGATAAGCTAAAAATGTAAGTGAAAAATAAATTTACTGAGTAGATTTTAGAATAGTATACAGTTGGTCTTCTATATTTGTGGATGCCAACTCCATGATGGACTCAAGCAACTACAGGTAGAATACTTGGGGGAAAACCATGTGTCTGTATTAAGTACTTAATTTTAAAAAATGAGTGACATCTCTATTTCATTTAGTTCAAGATACCTGTCACCAAATTCTTATTTATGACATATTCATTTAAGTGTGTGTCATAAAATCACAAACAGCATACCTGGGCTACAAAGTCTATTATTCTTCCCTTGATGTGAACACTGTCAAGAGGGACAGAATTTGCTGATGTGTCCTGAAGGCCAGCTTTGACGCTGGTGAGAGACTTGACGTCCGGTAACTGGAAATCTGCAGGTTACAATCACAGCATCAGCCCCACCATAGCCACCACTCTTGTTTTATCATCTTCATCCCTATTACTTGCTCCATTGTTTAGACATTATATTTTGGCAAAGATGGAAAAATAATATTATACCCATAGTATTCTATGAGGGTTTTTTCCCTCCCCAGAGACAGGGTTTCTCTGTGTAGCCTTGGCTGTCCTGGACTCACTTTGTAGACCAGGCTGGCCTCAAACTCACAGAGATCCGCCTGCCTCTGCCTTCCAGTGCTGGAATTATAGGTATGCGCCACCATATCAGCTGTTATTTTATAATTTGGTTTTTGTTTTGTCTTCTTCCTTTGTCAAGGCAGTGCTGGGATGGAACCCAGGGCATCATGCATAGGAAGCACTCAGTCTACCAGCTGAGCTATGCTCAAAGCTACTGTAATTTTTTTTTGGTTTTTTGAGACAGGGTTTCTCTGTGGCCTTGGCTGTCCTGGACTCGCTTTGTAGACCAGGATGGTCTCGAACTCACAGAGATCCACCTGCCTCTGCCTCCTGAGTGCTGGGATTAAAGGCGTGTGCCACCACGCCCGGCTGCCACTGTAATTTTTAACACCCATTATGAAACATAAACCCAGTGAGGAAAGAAATCTCAAAGTCAATTCTACTTTTTTATTTCATTAAAAATCATTAAGCACTAAGCCAGGGGAAGAAAGAAGGAGCCTTTTACTTTTCCTATATTTGTTAAGATAGACAAACTAACTAGAAGAAAGAAAGAAAAACTCACATTAATAAAATTAGTGATAAAAGAGACCCAGTATGACAGACACAAATGGGATTCCAAGCCACTAGGGTATACTTTAAAAACACTTGCCACTAAATTTGAAAAACCTAAAAGAAATGGATGAATTTCTAGGTGTATAGAATCTACTAGATTTTAGAAAAAAATTTTATCTTATGTGTGTGGGTATTTTGCTTGCATGTGTGTGTTCCTGGTCTGCAGGGGCCAGAGAGGGCATTGTATCCTCTAGGACTGTGTTACAGAAGGCCATGTGCTGCCATGTGGGTGCTTAAAATAGAACCCGGGTCCCCTGGACTTAACTGGTACTCTTAACCCCTGAAACATGTCTCCAGCCCGATTTGCCAAATTTAAACCAAGATTAGATAAACAACTTAACCAGATCTCTAAGAAGTAAAGAACAACACAATTATTTTTTTTTAAAAAAATCTCATAACTAAAAAAGCTCAGGGCCAGATGTATCCACAGTTGAATTTATCAGACCTTCAAAGAAAAACAAATAGCAATGCCTCTCAAACTATTCTATAAAATAGGAAAGGGCAAATATTAGCAAATTCTGCTTATGAACCATATATATATGATGCAGATACCAAAAGCATACAACAACAACAGTGACAATTATAGACCAATCTCCCTAATGGGTAGAATCACAAAAAAACTCTTAACAAAATACCTGCAGGGACAAGTCAACACATACAAATCAACATAATCACATCAATGGCTCCGAGGATGGAAGTCACGTGGTCATCTGGACAGACACAGAAAAGGTGTCTAACAAGACCCAACACCCTTTCATGGCAAAAGTACCGAGCAGACTGGGAGCAGAGGAGCATGTGACAGCACAATAAAGCCTGTATGCATTAACTATAGCTACTGTCATACTAAACAGGCAAAAGCTCAGCATCTCCACCAAGAGCAAGAATAAGACACGAGCGTCCACTTTCTCACCTCATAGTACAGTGCTGAAAGTCTTACCTAGAGCCACAAGACAAGAGAAGCAATGAAAGGGATAAAAAATGGGGGAAAAGTGGTGAAAGTATCCTTATTTGCAGATGCTATGGTTCTTTACATTAAAAAAAACCCAAAACAACAACAACAACAACAACAAAAACAACCCAAATCTCCACCAGAAAATTCTTAGAGCTGATAAAAACATGTCAAACAAAGTGGCAGGATTAAAAACTAAAATACAACTGGGCATGGTGGCGCACGCCTTTAATCCCAGCACTCAGGAGGCAGAGGCAGGTGGATCGCTGTGAGTTCGAGGCCAGCCTGGTCTACAAAGCGAGTCTAGGACAGCTAAGGTACACAGAGAGACCCTGTCTCGAAAAACCAAAAAAAGAAAAAAGAAAAAAAATCCACCACTCCTGGCTACATTTATCTTTCTTAAGCATCTTGGTTTTTATATGTTCATGATAAAATATAAAATGAAATGTAGATATAGATACTGCTACCAAACGTGACTATAAATGCTTTAAAAAAAACTATTTATTTCAGTTTGATATTACCCTGTAAAACAGTACCCAAGAAAACTTGTCTTGCTGGGTGGTGGAGGTGCACACCTATAATTCCAGCACTTGGGAGGCAGAGGCAGGCGGATCGCTGTGAGTTTGGGAGACCTGTCTGGTCTATAAAGTAAGTCTAGGACAGCCAGGGCTGCACAGAGAAACCCTGTCTCAAAAACAAAACAAACAAACAAGGAAACAAAACAAAAACAAACAGAAAGAAAGAAAGAAAGAAAACCCTTTCTTACCTTCAATCTTTGGTGTGTTTGGAAGTCCAGCTCTCTGTTCCTCTAATTCAGTACTGTCAGGAGGATGAAAGTCCTTTATTTGATCCCCAGGAGTGCAAAATTTAACAATGTACTTCATTTTAACTTGATTGGTTTTATACACAACAAATTCGTCATCCTAGAGCAAATGGGCATTGACAGGATGTAAACAAGTGCAGAGCAGAGCAGCAGATGTTCTCAGAGAAGCAGAATCTCACGTCTGTTAATCCAGCAAAGACTGAATTTGGGCAGTAGATAGATGGGCGTGACTTAAATGAAAACGTATTTAATAAAGATAGAAATGGCCCTCTGCGGCTGGTCTTTGCACCTGAGGCCCATTCTGCCTCTTTTGCCTTACTGTTTGTTTGCTTACTGTTTTTCTTTTTTTAAGTGCTAGTTTCTGGGTTTGCCTGTTTCCCGAAATAAAATACCTCAAAGTCTGTGGGTACAGAGCCTGTTCCTGAAACTCCATGCACACTGTCATAGCCCAGGGGTGCTTCGGTTAAAGAAAAGTCCTTCTTGCACAAGTCCGCACACTTTCCCAGGGCAACATCACAGACAACCAGGAGTCTGGAGCCATCTGTCTCTCCTGCATGTGCGTACTTAATGCTTGTCCTGCATGAAGAAGAAAATGAGCACAAGTTATCACAGCTGCAGCCAGCCTCACTTCACTGTATGAATGAGGGGCATGGCTTGGGCACCTCTAACCCAACACTGTGAATCAAAATCGAAATGGCCCCAGACTGAAAACTTTGAGCACTGGCGTGACACCACAGGTGGGATATTCTATCCTGCCACTAAACATATTGTATAAAATCACCAACAGGTTGCATTTATCAGGTGTAGATGAAACATGAATGAATTTCACATTTGGATTTGTCTGTTCCCAAAGATATCTCTTTATGTGTATACATATAATCCCAAATCTGAAAACAAAAAAACAAAAAAACAAAAAAACCTCAAAACAATCCTAGTACTTCATTCAGACAAGCGACACTCAGCCTGCATTGTCAAAAGACTTTCTAGGGAGCTCATTCTAGATTTTGCCACCACAGCAACATCTCCAAAGATACAAGTTACAACTTCATTGTGAGAGGTTGGGCAGGTACCCACCTATTACCCAACACTTGGGAGAGTGAGGGAGAAGGATCAAGACCAGAGAAGAAAGGATGAGAGGGATTGAGGAGAGACGAGAGGGAGGAGGAGGAGGGGAAGGAGGGGGGGAAGGGGGAGGAGGGGGAGGAGGAGAAGGAGGAGGAGTTACTCATTATTTATTTACTTATTTAAAAACTTCAGTATAGTTGAGCTGGGTGTGTTGGCACACGCCTTTAATCCCAGCACTTGGGAGGCAGAGGCAGGTGGATCACTGTGAGTTCGAGGCCAGCCTGGCCTACAAAGAGAGACTAGGACAGCCAAGGCTACACAGAGAAACCTTGTCTCGAAAAACAAAACAAAACAAACAAACAAACAACCTCCCCCCCCCAAATTTCAGTATAGCACACCGCTGTAATTCTAGTCCTTGGAAGGTTGAGGCAGGAGGATCACTGTAAGTTCTAGGCTAGCCTTGTTTTTATAATGAGTTCCCAGAAAGGTTGGGCTAGACCCTCTCTCAAAAGAATAAGAACAGGGGCTGGAGAGATGGCTCAGAGGTTAAGAGCACTGCCTGCTCTTCCAGAGGTCCTGAGTTCAATTCCCAGCAACCACATGGTGGCAGCTCACAACCATCTAGGATGAAATCTAGTGCTCTCTTTGGGCCTGCAGGTGTTACATGCAGGCTGAACACTGTATACTAAATAAATAAATCTTAAAAAAAAAAAAAAAAAAAAAGAGAGAGAGAGAGCTGGGTGTGGTGGCGCATGCCTTTAATCCCAGCACTCGGGAAGCAGAGGCAGGCAGATTGCTGTGAGTTCGAGGCCAGCCTGGTCTACAAAGCGAGTCCAGGACAGCCAAGGCTACACAGAGAAACCCTGTCTCAAAAAAAACCAAAAAAAAAAAAAAAAAAAAAACCACCAAAACCAAAAAAAAAAAGAATAAAAACAAGCATGAGGTAAAGGCGTGTATAGTGCCCTTCTTTATGGCAGGTAGTGCTCAAAGAACTTTGCTCTCAGGAACTAAAAATACCTATATTGTGTTGCAAGGAATGCTAGAGTAATGAATAAAAAGGAAGACTTTTTTGCATAAAAATTGCTAGTGTATTTTACAGTCCCAGCTTTAAAAGCAGATCAGAAATGTGTGAGATAGCAGTGAGTCCAAGCTGCAGCCGATTCTTCTCTCAAGCATTACATCCCAGCTGCAGTTTACCCTCCCTCCTCCCCCTCCCCCTCCCCCCTCGGGTATCAACGGAACATGACATAACAAGTTACAGTAAGACTAGGCATGCGCTCACATCAAGGCTGGACGAGGAAACCCAATGGAAGGAGAATCGTCCCAAATGCAGGCAAAAGAGTCAGAGACACCCTGCCCCCCACCCCGCCCACTCCTCCATCCCCCCACCCTCCCACCCCCACCCACCCCCCCGCCAGCCATTCCCACTGTTGGGAGTCCCACAAAACATCAAGCTACACAACCATAACGTATATGCAGAGGCCCTAGGCCAGCCCAAACTGGCTCTATGATTGTTGCTTCATTCTCTGTGAGGCCCCATGAGCCCTGCTTAGTTAATTCTGTGCGCCGTGGTCTCCTGGTGGCCTCAACCCCTCTGGCTCCTAAAATCCTTCCTTTCCCTCAAAGAAAAAAACATTCTGTTAGCTAAGAAAGCTGTACTGGGTTTACTGCACTAAAACTCTTGGAGACCATTAAATGCTAAGCTGGCCAAAGCAAAGAGGTGTCCTAGTCTCACACCCGTCTCGAGCTACACAGAGAGTAAACACTCCCTCATGACAGCAGGATCAGAGACTGGCAGTTTTCCTTTTTCTTTTTCATTTTAATTTGTATTTAATGACAGGGTCTCATTGTAGCCTAGATTGGTCTTGAACTCGCTACAGGCTGGGGCTGACCCTGAGCTCCGAATCCTCATTTCCACCTCCCTAGTTCCAGGGTTATAGGAGTGTGCTACCATGCCTTGCTCGTCCCCCCAGTTTTGTTCCTCTCCAAGCTGGGGTCTCATAGGTACCATGCTGGGCTTATGTGGTGCTGGAGATGGACACAAGGCATCGTGTGTTAGCCATGGACACAGGGCATCGTGTGTTAGCCACGGACA